>VDFB02046646.1:0-35217 GCA_007258455.2 Sequoia sempervirens
CTTGCATCCCACTTGGCACTTGTTTTGAGCGTTGGTGGAATTGTTTTTGTCAAGGATTCCCACGCAACACGCAGACATCTGTGCGGCGCGCTTACGTCCCTAGTAGATACCTGCGACTGAACCTACAAAGGTGTTACACTTCTCATTGGAGGTGAAGTTGTAACACCCCCTTCAGCCGACCGACCCGAATATGGCCATTTTCTTCCACTCTTTCTTAAAATTCATCCCTTCAACATTCAATCCAACTCTTCACCACATCAGGCTTCCATTCTTGCACTCTCACATTCACTTTCAAGCTCTCAAGCAGCATTTCAAGTATTTCATCACAGTCAAAGCAACACTCCACTTTGGTAGAGCATGTTTGGGACCACACCATTCTAGAAGAGGCTTGAGTACTCTCATTTTCTCCCCCAAGCAACCTTGAGTTCTCCTGGTGGAGATGGTAAGCTTCCCTCTCCTCTCCTCTATCACTTGGTTGAGTAGCATAACACTGTTTTTTAGTGCTTATTTGCTCTTCATTATATTATTTCCTTTGTCTCGTTTCCTTGGTTGTTCATGGAGGTGGAAACATCTAAATGGGAGTCTAACTGAGGCAGGCCCCTATACAGCCACCCAACATTTTCCCTCTTTCTGTGTGTAGGGGCTGATGCAAGAAGTTGGGTATACAAAAAGCTCAAAAAGTGGAAGTGTTTTTGCTATTTTTCAGAATTTGTCACACTTGGACTAAAAATTTAAGACACTTACAAAATGAATCTTTAAAAAAAGTCAATAATATGAAATTTAGCATTTTGAATCTAGTTTCCAAATATGTAAATTATTCAAATACCCAAATTATAGAAATTAAGTTTTGATAGGGATCTATAAAAACCACTTTCTAAAAGTCCCTATTTTTTTACCCTACCAAGCACATGTACGAACAACACTTTTTAACCCAAATAAAAGTATTTTGCTAATTCCTTTTGGGAAAAGATAGCTAACAACATGAAGATTAATGTGGAACTTTTTTTATAATTTTTTGTTGAATTTTTTTTTAATTGAATTTTTATTGGCTTTAATTGTTGTTTTTAAAAATCATGTACGGACAACATAATTGGATCTAAACTAAACATTTTTTTAATATTTTTTTTCATTGTGTAGAGAATTTTCTGAAGTTTAATGTCATATAAAAAAATTTCAAGAAACTTAATCAAAAAAAAGTTATTAAAAAACAAAAAAGCCTGATATTTCAAGTTTAAGGACTAGTTTACTTAGAAATTAATTAAAAAATAGAAAACATAATCCAATCTTAATCAAAATTATATATTTGGAAAGTAGACATCGTGTTCTCTAATGGGTTTTAATTTTATAGATTGATTTAGAAAAAAAAAGTCAATCAGCCATAATGTCAAAGTTGGGCATTCTTCTGTCAATTTGCCTTAGTTTTTTTGTTGCAGGTCAAAGGCTGGGCTCGAATTGCCAAGCCTTTCCCGAGCCTAAAACAGAGGTAGCATGTGGGTTAGGAATTTTGAATTTTAAAAATGCATACGCGTTTTTTAAAAATATGTACGCTTTACAAAATGCATGTGTTCTTTATTTTCTTGATTATTTACAAAAATATATATTTTTTAAAATGCGTACCCATTTTGTGTTACAAAACGCGTACGCATTTTAAAACATGTACCCATTTCTAAAAAGTATTTTTTTTTTAAAATAATCAATTTGTACGTGTTATAAAACGTGTATGCGTTATATAACGTGTACGCGTTTTTTAGTGCATATGCATTTTTTTAGGCTCAGGTACCCAAAGCATAACGCATATGTGTTTTCTGCGAGATTTTTTTTGGCCAAAACTTCCACTCTTCATGTACCCAACTTCTTGCTTTCACCCGTAGGTTTGCGTGTTTCTCGGAGAACCAGCTAAAGAACGAGTCCCTTGGTGAGATTATCCTTATTCTTGTCACTCTTGCATATTTACTTTATAATATTAGAGAGTACTTCATTTATTTGATCACATCATTTTGGCCCTTTAATTAGTCTGGTAGGCTGTTAACTCGTTTTACTGGTTTGACCTCGTCTCCACTGTTGTCTGTTCATACGAATGATAGCGCACTTTTGAGACGCCAGCACACCGCGCTGATGTCCAAAGATCGTGCTTCTATCCTCGGACAAAGAGCTTTCTAAGGCGTAGTGTTAGACCTAAAAATCAACTCGCCTAGCCTCTCCCTATGTTTTGGTTCTGCAGAGTAATTGAGAGGCCTCACAATCCTCGTTAGTGTCGCCTCGCATTTCCTTGCATTACACTTAGTTGAGGTAGGTTAGGGAAGCCTCTCGCGTCTTGACCCTTCGTGACCTAGGGTCTTGCACACAGTGGTCCCCCTCTCTTACAATATGTTTAATAAGTTTGAAATTTGGTGACAACTGATTCACCCCCCCTCTCAGTTGGTTGCCCTTATGTTGCCAACATATCAATCTGCACCTTCTAGATCTACCGAATATTGACTATTTTTGTTTATCAGTTGTCAGATAATTGCATTTATTGCATTAGGTCACATAGTTTAATTAGGGAAATCAATCACAATCATTTCCAAATCATTCCTATCCTCAAAAGGATACAAATCCAGGTCTAATTGGCTCACCATTAAATTTGATAGTCAATCTATGCACCTTGTTGATTTACATCCCAATGGATCAATAGAAATGATGGAATACACCCTAGCTTTGGTACATTCAACTTAGGGTGTACCAAATTTTTATGTTTCAACCTTAAGAAAAAAAAAAAAAGCAAATTTCAGTTTAAAGGAAGTCCCTTGCAAGTGGTAAATGAATACAAATACTTGGGCCTTGATTTTCATAGCAACCTCAATTGGAAGGATTTTAGAATAAAAATGATTCAAAAGGAATAGAAAGATTTATACATTCTGAACTATGAGATTGGAGAATAAAAAAGATTATTTGGGTTTCTTATTACATTGATGGTGTTGTATGGTTGTGAAGCTTAGGGGAGCATCACATCAAAATTGAAACGAGTGAAAATTGAAATATCACAAAAGATATTTAATCACAAATAGTTTCAAAATAAAATTCATAGTCCCATTTGAGATCATCTTGTTCGAGGCTAGAGTATTTCCAATTGAAGCAATTGCAATGATTTCACTATTAGGTTATTTAAAGAGAGTAGAGAACATGGAAGGGCATCGTTGGCCCAAAATAATAGTAGAGAAGAGTTAAACAAAAGAAATAATGTGTGGATGAAACCAAATAGCAAGTGGATGAATAAATGGGGAATTAACATGCAAAAGTGCTAGGACATAAATGCAAAAAATAAAATGTATGTGAAAGAGAAAGTAAAAGCCATTATGTGGACAAAAAATGGGTTAAAAGGGAATATTATGTTAAGCAATTCAATCCCACATGCGATCATGAGAAAAAATACTATATAAAGGTGAATATAAAATGAAAAGTGAAATTTCTTATAGCCCAGCTAAGAACTAACTCACACCATCTTAGGTGTAAAACGAGGAGCTAAAAAATAGCCAAATAGGGGTGGGTTGATAGGGTTTTCCATCTCTACACATCAAGATTAATGAAAAAAAATAGCATTGCATCATGGAGTGTATGACTATGAAGAAATTGTTAGAGTTATCATGCATTAGCTAATAATTAAATAATCTTTAATTAATTATATTAATTATTAAACTAATTTCACTTCATGCACTTAAGTTAAACTTAGAAGTGTTTTTTTCTCTTAGTAGAGTGAGCTATTATTATATCATTATATCTCATCACATAGGATGACAACACTTTTCATGATCTAATCCCTTTATCATTTAGGGTTTGCTCTTATAAAGCAATCTCCATTAGATTCATTCATTTTGTAAGTTTTTCTTGTTGAGGATATAACAAATAATTGTTGTGTGGAAAGATTTTTTTTGTTGTTTGATCTTGTGTCTTGTGTTTTTCACAAATGTAACATGGTATCATAACATGGATTCAGTGAACCCCTTCTCTTTTGAGTTTTTTTTCTCAACTAGGATTATAGAAGCAAATTTGGGATCTCCATTTTTTTAAAAAAAATTGGAGTTGGAAAAAAAATTTGTGCATTTTGAAGCGAAAAAGACCTCAACATTGCGCTCAAGAGGACGAACAAATGAATTTTGATATAAAATTTCCCAATTTTCGTTACATGAGCTTCTAAGGAAAAAAAATTATTGGGAGGCTATACAACCCCCCAAAAGTCATACTGTATGGCTTTTTTTGCAAAAAATTAAAAATAATAAGTGTATGGCTCTTTATTAATAGCACTCAGTTCTTTCATTGTGTGCTCAACCCATGAAGTGGAGCACTGCCCTGTGCAGCACCACACAGGCAACGCTTGAGTGCCCAGCCACAGTTTAGCCCCGCCGACCAAGATTCAACCTAGGGTCACATATGTGACCAAGTGCACCATTTCAGCCCCCATGGGCACTACTCAGCTCAGTAGCAATCATATTAATGACCAATGGATTTTGATCCATCCCCTAACATCCAACAATTGGTCACCCATGCGACTAAGAGCATAATTCTTTAGGCCCTGTGTGCCTTGTATGGAAGATTGGACAACTTTTACAAAATCGGATATAAATTTTTCCTTGCTTGTCTATTTTTTTAAATGAGATACCCTTGGACATTTGGTTCCAAGACCATTCTAATGGTGTAGTCCATTTTCTAGATTTTTCTCCAAAAAATTTCTAGATGTTGTTGAAGTTAGATCTTCCTTTTTGCACTTTTGGGGTCATAACTTGGGCTTAGGGACTCTATTTTTTGTGAACAAATAAGCATTGCAAAGATGTTTCAGTGATCTACACAAACATGCAATACATTTTTCTAGAAAATCATTAGGTACACAGAGATTTATCTGATGTGATTTTTGCTTTTTTAAGATTTTCTTCTCTCAAAGTTGCATTAGGGTTTGATTTTTCTTCTTGTGTGGGGTATATTTCTCGTTTTTCAGTATATATAGACATGTCAGAGAATAGAAACTCTTTCTCACACTATTTTGAAAACCTCAACCATTATAGTGAATACCTCTTCAATTGAATGTATTATGCCACACAACTATCATATCTAGAAAGCTCATATGACTAGATTTCTCATGTCAAAGGGTTTATGGTCCACCTTGGATGAAGTACAACCAACATTGACTCGTCAATTTGAGATACTTCAGGATAGGAACAAAATGGATGAGGCTATGGGATTGATTTCACTGCAAGTTTCAAATAATCTATTGTTTCATATTGAGTCCTGCACCTCTCCTAAGGATATGTGGGAGAAGTTCAAAGATGTTTTTGGCACCATCAATGAGTTTTGAGCTCTACATATTGAGGCATAATTGGCATCACTTGTACCTAATTCTTTCCCCTCCATTGAAGACTTCTTTCCAAATTTTAATTCACTCAGATCTCTCTTATAGGGTTGTGGGAAGAACTAACGAAGAATGTGTTTTCATGATCCTATCTAAGCTTAGAGGACCATTTCGAGTCTTCTCTTAGATACTTTCTACTCTACTATGGATGTGTTGGGAACTACATTTATCATGCTAATTTTGAGGTTTTTTGTGTGTTTGACTCGTCAACAAGCAAAGTTGACTCAGTTTGATTCTCTCTTTAGTTCCAAAACCCAAGCATTGGTAGCACAGATATCCAAAGTGAAAGACAAGAAAAAAAAAAAGCCCAAGATAGATACTTCATCAAGTATCAGGGTTCCTCCAAACCATCTCATAAGTCAAAATAGAAACCTCAAACCACTCCTTGGAATGATAAATCTTCTAAGTATGGTGAGTCTTCCTCCAAGGCAAAGAAGAAATCAAGTAAACCTTGTAGTTTTTATGGTAAGGTGGGACATCCAATCACTAGATGTTGGAAGATATTAAAGGCTTTAGAGGAATCCATGCAACAGCACAACATCTCAACCCTTAAGTCTTCCTCCTCATTCATAGGTAAAGGTCATGCTCTTTCTACATGGGCCTTACCTTCTATGGCTCCATGGATACTTGATTCTGGCACAACACATAAAATGACTCACTCTCAAGATCTGGTCTCATTCCTTTCAAATTGCAATAGGGGATTCTATACAACTTTTAGTTTTGGGCTCAGGTACTATTCCACTTAAGGGTGATTTTCTTTAGGATGTTCTTATTGTTCCTAATATCTCCACCAACCTTTTCATGTATCATATTTTCCAATCCAGCATCAGTAGGATGATCAATTTTACCTGACATGATGTAGTTATTCATGACCTTCATGATCCTAATATTGTTGTGGCCACTAAGAGTGTTGAATCTTCCTCTCATTTTTATCGATTTGATGGTTTTGAGAGTTCAACTGGTTCAAATTCATCTTTCATAGTACATGTAGACACTATGAATAAGCTTTGGGCATGAACGTTTTGGTCATGTTAATTACAGATATCTCCAGCAAATGAGTGCACAAGCATTGGTGTTAGGGCTCCCTAGGCTCCCTAAGATTTCTTGTGCATATGGTGTTTGTCAAGGATGTGCTCTTGGAAAACATAGCCAAGATTATTTTCCTACGAGTAGAGCCACACGTGCTAGGGCGCCCTTAGAGTTGGTACATAGTGACCTCATGTCATTTCTGACTACAATTTCAAGGACCAAATATGTGCTCACATTTATTGATGACTTCTTCAAGTGTACATGGGTGTAATTTCTTAAGTACAAGAATGATGTCTTTGATTCTTTCGAGATCTTTAAGGAATTTGTGGAGAAGCAATATAGTCTTTCTATCAAGCAGATACACATAGATAATGCCCAAGGGAGTATGTCAATCAAAATTTTAGATACTTTTGCACTAAGCATGGTCTGCAGTGTTGCATCATCTTACATATCCATACACCCCTCAACAAAATGGTGTTGCTGAGCAAAAGAACAAAACTTTACAGGAGATGGCCAACTATATGATTCAATCATGAGATGTATTCTTCTTTTTGGGTTGAAGCAGTTGATTGTGCCAATTATATTCAAAATCATATACCTCACAAGGCATTGCGAAATATGACTCCTGAGGAGGCTTGGTCCCATGTCAAGCTCGATGTATCTTCATTCAAAGTCTTTAGTAGTGAGGCTTGGGCATTCATTCTTGAAGCTCAACAGAAAGCCATGGATAGGAAAAGCAAACCACTCATATTTGTTGGCTATTGTGAGGATGTCAAGATGTATAGGTTGTTTGATATGATTCCAAAGATCTCTTGTTTCGACAGGATGTCCGATTTGATGAGTGTTTTCCTCAGATGGATTCTTCATCACCAACTTCTCTCTCATTACCTACCACTCTCCATCTCTTGAGGATGAGGATGATGCCCTAGCTATCCCTCCACATCCAAACATTCATCCCTTACCCAAGTGGACTTGTATTACTATTAATGCAATTGGATCTTTGGCATGTGATCGTTCAGACTCCCATCGTACTCATGCATAGACATCAAGTGTTAGCCTTTTATGTCATACCATTTGAAATGATCCTCAAAAAATTTCAGAGGCGATTGGTATTCCTAAGTGGGATAGTGTTATGGAAAATGAGTATTCTTCTCTGATGAAGAATAATACTTGGGATCCTGTTCCTCTTCCTAAGGGAAAAATTTTGGTTTGATGCAAGTGGGTGTATCGTAATAAATGTGTTGCAAATGATTCCATTAATACGTTCAAGGCTTGTCTTGTTGCAAAGGGGTTTTCTCATGTTGAAGGCATTAACTATTCTAAGACCTTTGCTCCTATTGCCAAGATGAATTCTATTCACCTTGTATTTTCACTTGCAACTTCACAGGGATGTACAGTATAATAGATGGATGTAAAGAGTGTTTTCATTCACAGTGATCTTCATGAGGAAATTTCTATGGAGCAACCACATGATTTTACTGACTCTTAGCTAGTTTGCAAGCTTCATCATTCATTATATGGTCTCAAACAAGCTTCGCCATTCATTATATGGGCTTGGTATGAGAAGATGGACACTTTTCAATTTTTTTTGGCTTCACAAGATGTCATTTTGATCCCACTATGTATATTCAGTGACAAGAGGGTGATCTTTTGATCTTTGTGCTAAATGTGGATGATTTGATCCTTACAACCAGTTCTTCCTCCATGATCCAAAGTGTTTAGTGAGCTTTGATGGAGCAGTTTGAGATGATAGATCTTGAACTTTTGTACTACTTTTTGGTTTACAAGTTATTCAGTCTTCGAATGGGATTTCCATATTTCAACAAAAGTATGCTCTTGACATGCTCCAAAGATTTGGCCTACTTGATTGCAAGACTGCCCCCGCACCATTTCAGTTAGGTGTTGTATTGTCCTCCACTTGTACTACTTCAGCAGATGCTACATTATACAGGCAATTGATTGGCAATCTTTTGTACTTCACATTCACGTCTTGATATTTCTTTTGTAGTTGGTCTTTTCTTTGTGCTCTCACATGATCCACATGAGAGCCATTGACAAGATTCCAAATGTATTTTGATATATTTTCAAAGCACTTCATGTTATGATATTCACTATACATCAGGAGATTCTTGGATAGTTAGCTTTACTGACTCAGATTGGGTTGGTGATGTTAATAATAGGAAGTCCACTTTTGGACTTTTTGCCTTGGTTTTGACCCCATTACATGGCCTTGCAAGAAGCAATCTATTATTGCATTATCATCGATAAAGATTGAGTATCATGTAACAATTTTGGCCAACCAAGAGGTTTTATGGGATTCATCAATCATTGACTAAGTTTGATTTTCCTCTTGATAGTCCCACTACTCTTTAGTGCAACAATCATAGTGTAATTCGCATTTCTCGCAACCTAATGGAGCATCAACGTACTAAGCACATAGAGATCCACATGCACTTTATTCAGCAATTGATTCAAAATGACTCACCTTAAAGTACATGCCTACAAAGGAGCAAGTTACAGACATCTTAACGAAACCTTTAGCACCACCTCATTACCTCCAATTGTGATCAATGCTTGGGGTGAAGGAAGTTGTCCTTGGTGGGTACTTATAAAGCCTCCTTCCTTCATGTTTGTTTTACATGCTTCCATCTCTCTTTAGGATAGGAGTTTTTTCCATAAGATTTTCTTGAAAGATTTATTTGATTATACATGGGTACCTCATCATGCCTTGTTATCGAGACCCATTCATACTTTATTTGTTTTTTATGCATCGGTTTTTTAGAGTTTTTTAGCTACTCCCTAAATTACACTTAAAGGGGGAATGTTAAAATAATCATGCATCGGTTAATAATTAATTAATTTTAAATTATATATTAAGTTAATTTCATGCACTTAAATTAAACTTAAGAGTGTTATTTTCTGTTTGTAAAGTGAGCTATTATTAGATCATTATGTCTCATCACATAGGTGATGACACTTATCATGATATAATCTCTTTATCATTTAAGGTTTGCTCTTACAAAGCACTCTCCTTTATTGAATTCATTCATTTTGTAAGTTTTTCTTGTTGAAGATATAATAAATAATTGTTTGCTACTCCCTTACGTGGAAGGTATTTTTATTCGGTGTTTGATCCTACGTCTCGTGTTTTCACAAATCTAACCAAAATTTGAATCAATTATATGTAGCTTTGTTCAAATAAGAATGGATAGCAAAGATGGAAAATTATTTGATCAAAATCCATAACAAAAGAACCATGATCAACAAAGAAATAGGGAACCATCAAAAATAGGGGTTAAGGTTTGTTGGTTAGTGCTTTGGTTAGTTTGTTGTGTGGTTCAACTCTTAAGTCCCATAGATTGCTTGATCTCATGGATGTCATTAAAAACATTCATTTCATTTCATTTCAACATAAAGCTCTAGGGGTACAATTTCAAATTGAAAGTGAAGATTCTAGCGGCTACCACATATATGGAAGGCTGCCTTATACACACAGCAAGATAGAATACAAACAAAAGCAAGCACAAAATATTAAGAGTTAAATATAGCTCCAAGGAACTTGTGAGCCGAAATTTGTCAACTAATCTATAAGACCGTGAAACATTAACAAAGAATTTTAGGGTAACACTTTTAAGACCAAGGAAAAATTCAAAATTAATAGTCAAGACAAATAATATTAAAAAGAATGAGCATAAGATTTAAGATTCTAAAGCAATGGCTCCAAATTTAAATTGGATTCTAATGTTATAAAGTTGAAAATAAAATTAAAAAGAATGAACATAACTAAAATTTAAGATTCTAAAGCAATGCTTCCAAATTTAAATTGGATTCTAATGTTATGAAGTTAGCCAAGAAAATTGAAATATAGACAACAATTTACAAAGTTCAAATAAGTACAATTCTCTAATTGAACTTAATTTGAAAAGCATATCATAATTAGTCTAAAGGTTAGTTTATATGCTTTTCAAATTAAGTTCAATTAGAGAATTGTACTTATTTGAACTTTGTAAATTTGTTGTCTATAATAAATACTTATATGTAGATGACTTCATTGATTGCAACCTCCATGTATATATAATAATTGATTTTTTTAACTTCTCAAATATAAATATTTATTTTCTCATTAGTTATTTTCTATGTGCAAGAGATTACTTTTCTTAGAAGATTGTGTCTATTATTTATATTGTGTTTAGATTAATTATTTTTAAATGATATTGTATGCTTACAAAGAGGTTTCAAAATAAATAATTATTGTTTGATTGATAAATTAACAATCTCTCCTTTCAGATTTTGCTTTTTCTTTCAACCTTGATTAATTTCAGTCATTTAATTTTGCTTTTATTAGACCTTTCAAATATTTATTTTTATGCAGTAAGGGTATCCCCGCGACAGCCAGGCCTTTCAAATATTATTGTCTATACATATAGCTATCGTTATCTAAGAAACTGTGTTCATACTCCGTATTGTGGTATACGTTTAGTGTGCTCTAACTTTATCTCCTTCCCTTCATTGCATTATTTACATGCAATTGATTGTCTAGAAGGGTATTGCTAAGCAACTTAGAATTCATGAAGAGTCATTCTTGTATTATAGATAGCTTTATCAACCCCTTTATATTGTTAATCAATGCTTCATTAAAATTATGTCATTTTCCCACCTAGTTTGTGGCTTAACCACTTCATTAACATAATTTTCAAACAAATTTTAGTATTTTTAACCTATTTTTATATACCCTTTAATTATATAAATATTTAGTTTTCATTTGTTTTATTTTGACATTCATCTTCATGATAATTTATATGTATATTAAATCAGAAAAGAAGACATAATGTTATCATAATTGTTCCCTTCCTTTCTAATGTTCTGCACTTGTCTCAAATTTCAATTAGAACGATCATAAATAGTTTCACTAACCATTATGAAGAGCAAGCGTGTGTGTTTGTAAGCCATTTTTTATTATTTAAAAATATTTTATCATTTATTATAAAATAATGAAAAAAAAATCTATAAATTATAAATCTTAATCTCATCATAATCTTAATATCATTTATTATAAAATAATGAAAAAAATCATCTAATAAATCATAAACCTTAATTCCATCATAATCTTAATATCATTATCCTAATATATCATATATTCCATAATATTCATTTCCTACTTCCTCTTTTCCTCATCCTGAATCATATTCTAAAATCAACTTCCTGATTTTCAACACATTAGCAAACATATCCTAAAATTATTAATAGCATATTCTACCAGACAATATTTTAGATGAGCTTCACGTTTCACTAAGTTTAAATCCATTAACCTAAGCATGAATTTAAGCAGAAAGCAGGCATTAAACAGCCGAATGGGGTAAATGGGATTATTCTCCTTTTTCTTGTTTCTATAGGATGCGTGTGCCTTTCACTGATTACATCATGGATTCTATTGAAAATCCTTTAATTTGATCGCTTTTTCATTGTTTGTGCCTTGGAAATCATATAAAATTTGAAGTTCTATGTGTAATATTTGCTGTACGATAAAAAAAATGCAAAACAATCTAATCACTCACATTGGTTCTGAATTAGGAAAAAGATTGTTTATATCGTGTGATTGAAAAATATCGAACAAACGATTAAAAATGCTAAGAACACTGAAATGTCACATTTATCGAGGCCTGTTGCATTTAATCTGTCGTATATAAATATGTAATGCTTAGGATGTGCATGGAAGACTGCAATGAGGCACAAATGGCCAACAGAGATTAAGAAACTACTGTAAAATAGGAAGCTTTTATATTCTGAAGTCGCATACGGGAAGCTTTTGGTACTGTTACATCCATTCACATCCTCCATTTTCTTTGTGCTACTACTGTTACTTCCACTGCAGCGGTCACCCACAATTTAATACAAATGCATACTTAAATAAACATTAAAATTTTCAACAAAAAGAGATCACAATAAAGAATAAGAGACGAAAAACAACGAAACACGTGAATGCATAATACAGACATCAGTACAATCCAGTCAAGGAAAATTATGTGCATTCCACATAAGGCGGCCTGACATCTAAGTAGATCACGTTTTATGTGCTATGCCATAAAATACGGTAGAGAGTGAGAGAGAGAGAAAGGCAGAGGAGAGGTGACTTTGATCAAAAGAAACATCAGTGAACACAAACCATACATAAAAATAATTCAGTCTTCGTATTGAATCAGTCGAAAACCATTAAAATTAAAACAAGCTAAGTTATTATCCACAATACTCAATACTCGTGTTTAGAAAATGGAGTGAGTGCCATTAAAGAAACACAGTTATAGATCTTGTCAAACTACCTAAATTATGTATTATGTTTATGTTTATATTTCAAATGATGCCATGAGCACTTAATCATGAAAAGTAATAGGAACTATCAAACATATTGACATTTAGAACATGCAGGTTCAATGCTACTAGATACCAATAGCACTTAAATTATTAAATATATCTACGAAAGATATAGATCAAATAATTATCTAAATTGTTTGTTGTATTTATTGCTCTTTAAGGCCAAATGCACTTAAAAATGAGAAGAGAAATGAGTTAATCAAATATATTTTAGTTCAACGAAGACGCAGTTCCAATGCTACTAGATTTTTATGAGTTGAGAAATATTTTTAAGTTCACGATGCAGGTCCCCAATGCTACTAGATTTATGAGTTTTGAAATATTTAAGTTCAAGATGCAGGTCCCCAATGCTACTAGATTTCCATAGCATTTAAATAATTCTCGTAGCCACCCGTGAAAACTAACCAACCAATTAGAATTGAGCTGCATCAAAAGGAATTTTGCAATTATTAGAAACTTTCCAGAACTCTAATCGAGGAAAAAAAATGTCTTTCTTTACACCATAAACAACCTTCCGCCCCAAATTATTACCTGATACAGGGCCTCTACGGCATTCATTGAGCATGTCAACATAGAACTGGCATTTTGAAATGTCACTCCCATAATTGTTCAGGCACTGCACAAGCAATAGCAATAATAAATTTCAACCATTAAAATTACAAAATGGTTCTTGCAAACAATCAAAACATCTTGCCATGGAAAGCTTGGAATGCCATACATCTTGGAATGCTTTGGCTTGATTTCCACAAGAATCTGGTCCACTCATGTTTGCTATAGCAGGTGCACCAGGTGCAGCAGATGCTTCACCAGGCACGTACTCATGTTGAACTGTTCGTGGACCCATGATTGAATCAACAGCTCTATGTGCTACAGCACTTCCGGTTCCAAAAGCCATTCCTACCAACCACAAATGGAGTTCTCTCATCATTCTATGTAAACTTAAATGAGGCTTGCGCCAACTAATCTCATCTACACAGTTTTTCGTCAACAAGTTGACATTCTAAATATTACCTTGTGCTATGGTAGAACCAATGCCACTGAGCATCCCACCACCGCCAGGCTGTACTGGAGCCGGAGGAGGAGCATGAGAAGCTGGAGCTGTAACATGAAAATCAATAATCAAGAACCGATTTGTATCATCATGCAATTTTGTCCAAAGCTAACAATAGAATAACAGTTTAGGTCTTCAATTAACAAAACTAATTTAGATCACTTGATTTGATCAAAACAATTTATGACGTCAAATAACAAAACCAATATACATATCTATTATATCATCAGTGCCATTTGCCATCAATGCCATTGATAAATAAATTTAGCTACATAGCAATAATTTGCATAGAATTCTGGAATCCAATCTAAACCAACCAGACGCAATAAAATTATCATATCCAATCTAAACCAACCAGAAGCAATAAAATTCTGGTATCCAATCTAACAGAGCAATGTTTGAGAGAGAACTCTCAGACCTATGAGAAATGTCAAAGAAGAAACCAGAAGCAATAACATTGTCTTAGATCATTCTACAGCAATCTTGCCCCAAGAAATGAGAAAGAATCTTCCCATTCTACCTAGTAGCATTATTATGGTGATTTTCTAAAAAGTATTTCACAGCCTTCTGGAATTCACTAGTCAGGTATTATTTGCCTTTTGCTAGATACTTGGGAGACGCACAAAAAAGAGACATGCTTTGGTTGTTTGATGCTACAGTCAGTCTCAAAGAAAACCCTCACTGGATCAGCTTTATGCACCAAATTTGTCTAGCAATCAACGACAGCACTACCTGTCTGATCAATGTCTTTGAGTCTTCATACACACGTATATTTGGAGTGCAGAAAGCAAGTTTTATACCCTCACATTGATGTCCAGGCACAATATTTATCACGTGTTACTTAAATTACACCTACTGCTATTTACAACCATCAAAATTGAATTCATGATGATGACAGTTAAATAGAGAAACGAAGGGCCCAGATTTTATACAGGCAACTGGGGCGCTCTAAACACCTGCCCCTTTCTTGCATCCTTCCCTAAGTCAAGGGGACCCTTTCTGTATCTATGCATCCTTGCCTAAATCAACGTTTGTTTGAATGTTGAAACTTAGTACAAAATTCATGAACAATAACGGAAAACCAAAGGTTAATGTGGAGAAACCCTTGGGAGGAAGAGAACTCGGGTATGAAATATTATCTTTATGTAATCATAACACCCTTATCACTCAAGTAGCATAACCCCATTACATGCTTGCACTGTAGGGTATATCAAATTTATAATGAACGGATTGGAAAGTGGTACCTATGGCACCTAAATCTCTCAAACTCAAAGTAAGAAATAATGTGCAGAAGTGCAATAAAATTGTAGATAAATAAATTACAATACAGAAAAATATCCTTAAAAATGTAAAGCTTCTATTGGAGATGAAATTTAAACCAAAAAAGTTGTCAGACACAGAAGCAAAATGGTAGTCAATGCATATCAAAAAGAGAGGAGGAGAAAACAAGGAAATAATTGCAGCACTGCTGAAGAGACTACAAAATACCAGATCCATGCTAGATATTCTAAACACCATGTTTGTGAAAAACCAGAAAATATGTTTAACAAACTAATAAACTTCAAATAAAGATGTTAATACTTGAGTACTTTGCAAAGCCCAAACTGCTGTCAGCCAATATTACTTATCAATTTTAAAATGAAAATCATTAACTCATTAAATTCAAAATATTACAAGAGACTGATAATATACCTGGCTGTGGAGGGCTACGAACCGGTGTTCGAGCTGGACGAGCACCCCCCATCCTTCCTGTAAAACAGAATTCATGAATATATTAATCCCTAAATCATAAACAATATTTTTGATAACCAACCCAATAGAGAAAACTCCTCTTTATGTGATATGTCAAGCTCTCAAATAATTTTCCATTTAAGACAATTAAAAAATGACATTTTCCAATTCTATCAAAACAAACATTCCAATTCTCAATCAAAATTTCAATAACAAAATATATAAAGATCCTTTAAATATAGTGCACAGAAACAGCTGGCAAAGTTCCAAATGTTAACAGATCCCATGTGGAGAACCCTGTTTTTGAGTATTACAAAATGCTTACCTGCTTGACACAAACCTTTATCACTGTTTCTTAGATCAATTATAAATCTTTTGTACATATTTCAAGCACTCAAATTGTATGCAAATGATATGTTCAAATAAAAAGCCTTGTGCATGCAAATGATAAGTTCTAATAAAAAATGATCATCAAGAAATGTGGCGAGGAAGTGGGGGAAAAAGGAAAGGGGGAGGAGGAGGAGAGAGAGAGAGCTCCAGCCTTAGTCTGCAAGGTTAATACGCTCTCTGGTGAGTGTATCGTTATTAACACACAATTTTGATTCATATACAGCTCCAACTCTCGGGTGCTCAAGGCAAATTTCTATCATTTTAGATGCCTTTCTTTCAGGGAATACCGGTTTGTTCAGTCATATTGGACAATTTGTCAAACAAACGTATTAATATAACTATGTAGCCAAAGTTATCCCCAAGGTTTGGTACATGTAATATTATATATATTAAATATTTAAAATACAACAATTTGCATAACAATCAAATACAAATATTTGCCTAATATTACTTCAAGTAGTTTAATTGTGTTTTTCCCCATAATGGTAGGGAGACTAATCATGGGTTTCCATTAACAATTACTTATAATTTACGAATCAATAAAAATTCAATCAAATCTAATATGGATTCTGTCTGTGTATGTGTGTTAAAATAACCCATAATTTGCAAATATATACATATTATTAACTAAAATAATTTTAAGTAGTTTAATGTGTTTTTCCTCATAATGGTAAGGGGACTTATAATGGGTTCTAATAAACAATTACTTACAATTTAAGAATCCATAAAAATTCAATCAAATCTAATATGCGTTAGGTGTGTGTGTGTGTGTGTGTATACATATACATATACATCTATATATACACATATGTATATGTAAATATATATATATATATATATATATAGAGAGAGAGAGAGAGAGAGAGCATGGGTTCTAATAAACGACGACTTAAAATTTAAGAAACCAAAAAAATTCAATCAAATCTAATATTGGTTATGTGTGGGGTGAACTTGATCTGATCGACTTTTTTATGGATTCTAAGTAATTGTATATTAGAACACATGATTAATCTCCTTACCATAACGAGGAAAAACAAATATTACACTACTTATAAATTATTTTAGTCAAGAATTTCTATTTAATTTTTCTTTTGATGTGGCAATAAATGCCTGCTCTTCCGATTACTGTCAATGAATGCTTGTTCTTATGATTACTACCAGAAAAATTGCAAGGCTGTAAATATATTTTGTAGCCATATTTGTTAATATTTATATAGCCAGGCGAATCCAGTAAAGTTTAGTTAGCCATTCAAAACAACTAATTTACACATCTTGACTGTGTTTTGGAGGCTGGCGAATAGAGTAAAGTTTAGCTGGAAATTTGAAACAACTAATTTACACATCTCGACTACTGTACTTTGAAGTCTGGAGGACCATCCCATCTATTACCACTAAGGCAGAGAGACAAATTTATAAACCATTTTTGCAAGCTGGCCTGCACCAGTACTCTAATATCTTTCAGATGCATCTTTTGGACGCTGAGGTGTGACCTGTTTATGAGGTGTGACTCTGCATCATATAATGCACTCCATTGTTGGGCCATATACCTACCCCATGATTATACACTTTAATGCAATGATTAGCAAAGCAACACAAAGACAGACCATGGAAAAGAAGGGGAAAAGCCTGATGTATTGCTTGATATGGCCAGTTCCCTTTTGTTTTACATTTTTTCTCTGGGCAGCCTTGGGTTCTTCTGGAAATGGCCAGGCATGGCCCAAGGCACAGCCCTATATATCCACAGGGTGCCCAGGGCAGCAGGCTGTGCCCTGGCTATTATCCCAAATTCATACACACTCCTGCACCCATCTGGTATTGTGACAGGACCCAAACTGCAGAACCCAGTTACATAGAATTTAATTGAAACACTTCAACTTATGGGCAATTACCATAAACCCTCCCTTAGTCCTTAGCCTCTTTCTAGGCGAGTCATGGGAAAATTTGTGAATTGCATTTTCCCAGTAGAACACAGCAGATACTATGTGCAAAAGACTCGATTTCAAAACCAATTTTCAAGGCAGTTGACAACTTCTGTTCTAATAGACATTTGAAAACCTAATGAATCATGGAGTGTGATATGAAACATTGATGTACACAAAACTTGCGGACTTTTTTCCAGTTACTCTTACTACTATCATTCTAATGGACTGTGAAAACTTAATGCAAATTAATGATAGCAGTTGTCAACTTTAGCTGAATCAAAACCAATTTTCAAGAAAGTCGACAACTTCTGTTCTGATAGACATTTGAAAACCTAATGAATCATGGACTGTGATCTGAAACATTGATATACACAAAACTTGCGGACTTTTTTCCAGTTACTCTTACTACTATCATTCTAATGGACTGTGAAAACTTAATGCAAATTAATGATAGCAGTTGTCAACTTTAGCTGAATGCACGGAAACATATTTTGGATATTCCTAAATGCTTTCCTAGTTGGAACAAATTCCATCAGTGTTTCTTAAACCAGACCCAAAATTATGTAGTCTGCAAAGCTCACAGGCTCTTTAATACATCTATGGTCATTACACATATCAAATTTGCTTCTTGAACTGTTCAATATCACAGGCTCTTTAATACATCTATGGTCATCTGACATATCAAATTTGCTTCTTAAACTGTACAATATATCCTGTCAGCTCAGGACAAAGTCCTTTTATTTTAAAAACCTTACCTCAGGGAATGTTTGATCAATGTATCTCATTACAGATGATTTGTAAAGCACATTAATTTGGACAAAAGCAGTGGAACAAGAGAAAATTCACCATAAAGACAAATAGCATTCTTTTTAAGTATTAATGAGTTCATGCTCCATGTATATAAAATTCCTTGGGCTTTTCTAATTCATTAAAAAGGAATAACTGTCAATGGCTCTTCAAATAAATGAACTGCTATCTGTAAGATGTGGCAGTTACTATGTGTAAAGGCCATGATTTTCTATACATATTTTCACGGTGGTTAACATCCACTGTGTTACTAGTCTTTCCCATTAACTAAGAATTAATCCCACACCATTGTTTTGTTCAAGTTATGTACTAAGCTCTTGGGCCTAACAAACCATGATGGATTAAGATTCTTCAATCAAGGTGGAAAAATCAACACAATAATGACAATGGTTAAAACAGAAAAAATAATGCAGTCCACACAATCTAGTAAGACTCGGTGTACATCCCAAAATAACTTTGGAGCAGCACAAATCCCTCATAAATGGATTCTAAGAGAAATAGTACTCCACAGCTGATGGCACAAGTTCATTGCAATAGGAGACAGCAGGGTGAATACTACCAAAAAATCAAAGCCCATATAAATTTAGAAATCATGCAACTGTAAGTTTTAAACCCCACAAAAGACTCGGTGTACCTCCCAAGATAACTTTGGAGCAGCACAAATCCCTCATAAATGGCTTCTAAGAGAAATAGTACTCCACAGCTGATGGCACAAGTTCATTGCAATAGGAGACAGCAGGGTGAATACTACCAAAAAATCAAAGCCCATATATATTTAGAAATCATGCAACTGTAAGTTTTAAACTCCACAAAAGAATGGAGTGTCAATGTTGCAAATGCCAACATTGAATATTCAAAAAGTAACAAGAATACCCTCCTCTGTACCTATTGTTATTTTTAACAGAGGCCAAGAAGTGCAATCAATAATGCCTTTCCTATACATAAGGAAGATTTTACCTCACAAAGCAGCCCAAAATACACAAAACTATGTCAGCAAACCAAATTAAGCATATAAGATAAAGCTCAGCTTGGTACAGTCAATAACTGTGTATTCCATGCTTTCATGTACCACCCATAGATTAAATTTTATTGAGATAATCAATATGTTTTGAATCAAAAGAATTGAACTCCTACCAATTGGGTAACAATCCAGGGTCTAAATTTGACAGCTGTATCATTGTATTTAACAATTTTTACCATTAAATGCAATTAAAACTTTAGGAATATCGTATCACATGATGGGGTAATTTTTTAACAGGCATTCAAATTATATAAAATCATAGTAAAATACAAATCTGATTTATAATATACTTTTTAAAATAAAATATATATTAACATTTGAAAGGCAACTCTGAAGAATAACTGTCACAAAAAAATAGCTAAACAAACAAGGCCTACAATCAAATTTAGGACATAAAACCCCAAAAAATTTGAGGGGTTTGAGATTATTTTTACTCAGATGACCCATGGCATAGATGGATTATCAACACCATTGGATTTACTCCCAAGCTTGTTAATGTGGCCAAAACCTAGAGGTACAGAATTTAAACAATATTCATAGATAATGTAATTAAATCCCTTTGTACACTTGTCAGCTTGCTGACTGGTTTGGCCATGACCTCAAAAATTACATTTACCTCAATATCAATATTTTTGTTCAAAAAAACAAAAAACCAGAACAATGTAATCTCTGTATGTGAGAACACATGACAAATAGTTGGCAACAGGCAGTAAATCCCATTATATAAAACAAATTTTTCCTTCAATCATCAATACTTGATTAGAAGCATCATAACCATTCCCAAAAAATAGAAAGTTACCATGCTCCTCAAGACATTAGATTTTATAACTATTGTGAAATGCCTGTACTTCGATTGGTGAATATACTTCGTTCATAAGCATTGCAAGAGTGCCATGCCTGAAATGCATAAAAGCCCAACATGCCCATTAGACATTAAAAACTTGCTCAAATGAGCTTGAGATGTGCAATCTCAAATTTAATTGGTTGTCCATAATCTCCAGCTAAAAAACAATTACACCATAGAAGTTTACTTCATGACCCAACCAAACCACATGTATCTTGCAGACAAATCCAACTTAATAATCTTGGACCTTGCTTTATCCTTTTATCATTCTTATATTCTTTCCTTTACTCTCAAACTTCTGGTTTCCGGCACTCTTTGCTACTTCCCCTTACCATCACTAAGTATTTTGTTGGGCTAGTCTGCAATCCATTACATTTTTCTTTGTCATTCTGATAATAGATTACTAAGCATGATCCAAAATGTTATGTAAAAATTTAAAATATTATGCAATTGATCCCAAACTTTATTGCTGTTGACTGTAGAAAAAAATCATGTCTACATTAGGTCTATACACCCAGAATTTTAAGGAGACCCCTCCCTAGATGTTTCTGATTTGAACAGGCAAGATTTCGCATACCAGGAAAGTGGAGAATACAGATAACCTGCACCTGCTTGGAGAAAACTATGCGGGATAGCAAATGCCCACCATGCAATAGCAGGATTTACTTTCGTGTACTGACAATATGGCTGCTTCTATTGATGGAGAGCTAATTGATAAAACTAATTAGAGATGCCCCTCCTCAGCAAGGTTATATGGCAATGAAAAATTGTAGCGGTAACCATATGTAGAACTTCGTAATTTTTATCACCAGCAACCGTTGAGGGGTTTTCAAACATCACCCAAGAAATATCACTGCATAGAAGCAGAATCCAGGACCTTGCACTACTAGAATTTTAAGAACAAACACAACAATACACCTTGCAACTCCTCCATACATGACTCTCTCTATCGAAACCTAGAAAATCTTATAAACATCTCGCGACTAAAAACGAACAATAAAAACCCTTCTCAAGTACCATTTTTCTGCTACAATGTACCGCTGAACCCAAAGATGCCCAGCCATTAGAGCTTATACCAACAGGAGGTTTTTACAGCACCAAATAGAGTTTTAAAAACAACAGTTTAGGGCCTTCTCATTAACAACAAATAAGTCTTATACTAACATCCGTCACGATGTTTTAGTAAAGAGAAAAAAGGACTTTCATAAACATTAATTGGGGTTTTCGTTCACATTGAATAGGGTTTTCATTCGCATTGGTTAGGGTTTCACCAGAAACCCCTACGAAATCAACGACCCCGTTCAAAACATCGAGACCATCTTCACCCATTTCATTTAATATTCCACGATTTGCAACAATCAGAACGGTATTGTCTAATATCAATGCTACAAATTTAAACATCTTTCGAAACCTCCATTATATTCAGTTTCTTAACGAAAAGATTAAGAATGAATAAACATAGCCTTCGATAAGTTAGGAGATCGAACCTCCGCCTCCTCCACTGCGTCGCGGCATGATTGCAATCGAAAGAAGAGAGATTTGTAGTTTTCCTTGGCCTTCTGCGCACCTGTAGCAATAACAATGTGTAAAGCAACTAACGATGTATCCTTTAGTAATAGATGGGTGATATATATATATATATATTGTGTATTGCCCGAATCCGTTTTTAGGGTTGCGATTTGTCCACAATCCAGAATATTCGGAAAGTTCTAGACTTTTCTTGTTTTGTAACGTAAAAAAGATCAAAATCTAAAAGGGTGGATTTTATAAGGTCATAGAATGAGAACCTTGCGGATCAAGTTTTGTGAATTGTATTGGTTCCACGATATTAGGGGTGAGGGTAAGAAGGTACTTAAAACTAGCATACATATATTAAATATTACTAGTAATGGCACCCTAGTGTGCAATAGGTACGTCAAAGAGTTTGTGGATGGTGAAATAGGGATAGATTTTGGGATTATATTTGTAGCAAAAAAGTTTGTGTCGTCGTTGTGTGCATATTGAATAAGTGTTACAGTGAACAGTAAAATATGTAGAATCTATAATTAAGTTTCATACTCATATGAAATTATAAAAGTGGAATAATGACCCATATTTGTAATAGAATGTTTTGTATTGAATTGTATTATAGAAGAAAATAAAAAATAAAAAAATCAGAGTGAGCCATAATTTGAAGACATTTTAAGCATAGAGAGAAATAAAAGATTTACATTTTAAGCTGAGCAAGTATTTAGATATAAGTGAATGCATAATTGATAAATGATCTACTATTTACACAGAAATGAAATTTACATAGTAATACCAGCTGAGTAATGAGATTGACATAATTGAAATGATTAATAGTCCAGGTAATAGAAATGATGAATAGATTTACACCTTCAATAATTATGAATGATGAAAGCAGCAACTCAATATCAAATGAAGTCTGAAACCTAGTTTTTTTTTCGAATGATGAATATGCAGTTAGCATTGCCTTGTATAGAACCGGTTGGAAAAATATCTCTAATTGATATTGAATGAAAGTATTTGCTTTTAAATCTGCAAAACATGTAAAGTTGACAGCAAATATGTTGTTTATTGGACCTCAAAAGAAGAGCATGTGCATTGAAGAGCTTTGTCATTTCGAAGCCAAATTTTAATTTTCAAAATGTTTTGAAAAGCTAATTCATTAGGGAAAAGTTGTTCAAGATAGAACTTCTAATAATGTAAAGTAGAACATCATAGTAAGGTTAAGATAAATAAATCATAAAAGTATTCCCAAAAGGCAGATTAAATATAAGTGTATACCTTGGAATTCCTACTGCTCTAAAGGTGTAAAATAACTAAGAAACATGAATAACAAAATACCAAGGACACTTCAAGATTAGCCAAAAGAGTGGCTCAACGAAAAGGAATGCAAATAAAATGAAACACAAATACTTTTACCTCCCTTGTTGTTGATACCTCTTTGATTGGCCCTTGTTTGGATTGGTTGTGTGCTCCTTAGATGATGGATTGAATGACTAAAATGCAAGCTTCAATATGCAAAATGATGAACAAAGATGGTTGAATGATTGAAAAATGCTTGAGGATTCAAATGGACAGCATGTAGTTATGAGAGTGCAAAGTGTTGAGAATGCAAAGCATAATGGTGCAAGATGGCTAAGTGTTGGAAATGCCCTTGAGAGGGGTATTTTATAGACCCAAAAAGATGAAGAAGGGCCATGGCTTGAAGACAAGCCCCCACATCTTGACATGTGGAGGTTGTTGGACAAGAGATGTTGTGGGATGAAATTGGGTGGAAAAGGACATGCACCTTGGGGATGAGAGGATTTCCACAAAATGGGATTTCTTGTCCCCAAGTGGGAGGAAAGGGACATTTGAGAATTTTGGAATCGTCTACATGGGAAAAGGAAAGGTGGTTGGAGGATAAATGTGAATAGGATGGTCTAGAGGATAAAAGCAAAAGGTGGGACTTGGTCACATGTGGAGATTGTGACAAGTCCAAGGTTCTAGAAGCCTTGGAAGGATGGAATGTGAATTAAAAATTCACATATAAAAGAGGGAAATCTAGAATAAAAAGGAATTAAAAATTCCTTGGAATGATTAGGCTTAATTAATTAGTAATTAGAGGATAATTAGGAAGGATTAAAAGCCAACTTGCAAAAGTTGGAGGATGTGACACATCCTAATCAAGGATTAAGCATGTGCACATCCTTAATGAAGAGATTAGGAAATGGATTAGGATTAGATGAAAATGACATGTGAGGAATTAAATAAATATAATATTTATTTAATTTATTTGATGAAAAGAGGATTAAGGAGGGTAAGGTATTTAATTATTAATTAAATGCCTTAGGGATTTGGCAAAATTAAAGATATTAATTAAATAATAGTAATATTATTTAATTAACTCGGATTAGAGGATGTTTAGATGAAAAGTGATAAATTTGGATAAATTAAGTGTCCAAATTTGGATGTCTACAATAAGCATGCTCTAAAATGTGGTAACTAACTCATTGTGTGAAATGGGATGCAGTCCAATACATTGCTTTAATATTAAATTTATCTGTAGTAGAACCCTCTGAATACCAACTTTCGCAACTTTGGCTTCATTGTACAATATGAAGGCAGTAAAAAAATAGGTAACCAAAATCCAATTTCCATAATACATTAATAAAATAAGAGATTGTAAACCAATTTATGTAATAAAGAAGGTTAGTAAAATATAATTCACTTAGATGATAGATAAAGTGATGGTAGAACATGTTTTTCATTTTGTTTTCCAAGAAGTTGCTGTAGTGATTTATGTTTGTGAGCTAATGACAATCTAAATGGCAACATATTATAAGACATTTATTTAACAACTTAATTAAGATTTACAAATAGGAAATAAGCATTTGAGTAATTAGTAAAGTATAATATCAAAGTTTGGAAATTAAGGAACACCAATTACTTGCAAATTAAAGAAATACATTGTTAGAATTGAAGGTCTTATGGAAAAAGGAAATACAAGGAAAATTGGCAGATTTGTTTTGTTGGAGAAAGTATATATAGTGATTATATTGGGAGGACGTAGTAAAGACGAATATAGATAGAGTAACCAATTTCTTTATATTGCAGACATATATTCGACATAGTATGTGCACAACAAAAAAAACTAATAACATGCTAATGCATATCAAGGTAAATCTAGAAGGCAGCGATTATTGCAGGTGCAGCAGCAGTATTATAGAGCTAATCATATGTAAGCTCTCTTAGGAAATTGCATAAGCCCTCAAGTTTTGTGTAGCTGGATTGGTAAGCTGACACTGAGGTATGGAGATTCTCGATTTCCAACTCTTTAATAGGATCTGCAATCTAACATGCAAGTTTGAGTTTGTCAACGATGTCGATGCAACTATTAGATACAGTTGTAGAAAGGTGTTGAATGGTTGTATGCAGAGAGTCAGGTTTATTAACTGTTGACGATGACTTTGATTCTGCTGGTGGTGGATGCACTGGAATGGAAGGGCTTGCTTGTATAGGAGTATTTGATTGTGTAGCCATGGCCTGGTATGTGTTAGTGGAATGAGCAAATTAGTAGAACTATATTACATGAAACAAACATTATGTAAAAAAAATGTTTCAATTATATAAATAGCAAAGATAAATAATAAATGTAATCTATATTTGAATAAACAAGACAATATAATGTGGCAAATCTTGTTTTGTTTGTTTTTTTTTTTTGGAATAAACGTTAAAGGTTAGGGAATTGCGTGATCAATTTTCATTAGACATAATAGTAAGCTTTGAAGGAGTTTGGAGAGTCTAACCTGTAGTTATTTGCAACCCGTGTGTTTTTTCAAGAGCTTATTTCAGACAAAGCCAATAAGTGTTTCTCCTCTTCCTTA
The DNA here is from genome assembly GCA_007258455.2 of Sequoia sempervirens. Classification (NCBI taxonomy): domain Eukaryota; kingdom Viridiplantae; phylum Streptophyta; class Pinopsida; order Cupressales; family Cupressaceae; genus Sequoia; species Sequoia sempervirens. The sequence goes on from VDFB02046646.1 coordinate 25,917, forward strand.
CAGCATGCTACATATGGAATTTGTGTCATGTGTGCATATCTTTGGGAGGTGAAGGCTGGCTTGATACGTAATCTTGCAAGTGCACGAACTCTAGAAATAGTTGTGAATGTTAGGCCTTGTCGGTCGATGTTGTTGATGTCGATTATTGCCTTTTCTAGTGTAAGGCCTTGTGACTTGTGTATTGTTAGAGCCCATGCCATTTGAAGGGGGATTTGATGATGAAGTCCACGACTCACAGGGGCAATAGGGACATATTTTGGGTTATTGACATCCCAAGCAGGACCTACATATTTATTGAAATGAACTACAACAAACAGTGGAAGTGAAGGCGGGTTTTCATTGGCCTTGTAGACTATATCTTTGACTTGGCCAAGTGCACCATTAACAAGCCCTGTTTCTACCCATATATTTGAACATAACATTACCTCTTGTTGAATACACAAAAGGACCTTAGATTGTAGTTGTTCTTCATCAGGATTGGAGCATGGTGACCCCCTTAGTTGCTCTGCAGTTGATATGGCAATAGGTGTTGCCAAAGATGCGTTGATTATGAAGTGAGACCATTTCATTTGTTGCAAAAAGGTGTGTTGAGGACAGGAATTTTGTTTGCTCTATAGAGGCCAATGATGAGCTTGAGCATGTCATTAGTACTTGCCAATCTTCAGTTGTAGGTTATGCACTACGCAAATTGGAGAGGATAGTACAAAAGTTGAATATTGTTGGTTCCTCGCCGATCTGCCAGAAAATTTTGCTTAGTGTCACAACTTTGGTGAAGTTGCACCATAGTGAACCCTCGTATGATTTCAAGGCGTACATGGGAATGTCCTTAACTGGTGGAAGTTGGCCAAGGTCACCGAAGAGCATGATTGATCGCCCTCCAAATGGAAGTTGGTTGTGGTTGGGGAATGCTTCACGTAGCCTCATGTCAATGCTTTGAAGTAATTTGGGACCAATGAAGCTCATTTCATCTATTAATATATAGCAAATGAAGTACATTTTTTCTTGAAAGCTTGCTAGTGTTTGGCCTTGCAGGGGGACAATATCTTTGATAGGTACTCATAGGGCTGAGTGGATTGTTGATGCTTGGATGTTGAATGTTGCTACACCTATAGGTGCAAGAAGTAGTAATGGTGAGGGGCTATTTTGGGATGAATTATGGATTGCAGTTTGGATGGCTTTTATTAGGTGCGATTTACATGTTCCAACAATTCCTTGAACAATCATTTTTAAAGGAGTTTGGTAGGTACTTGCATTTAGATGTGAGCAAACTATATCTAATGCTTTTTTTTGTTTGATAGAGAGCTCATACTAGGTAGGCAGAGTGGGAAGATAGGGGGCTACAAATGTTGGATAATTGGATTCTATGTAGGTAGTAGCATAGAATTGTTCGTGGGGAGTGAGTTGGTAAGAACCTCAATCATGGTGCAAGTCAATATCTCGGTGACCAAGCATATCGAGTTCATCAAAGTGAAAAGGAAGGCTTGGGTATAGACTTGATAATACTTGCCATTCAGATGGGTTGTTTTCTTGCATTATTCCTTCTTGACTGGAAGAGGATGTAGAGTTGGTTTCTTCAAAAGGCTCTGATGGTGTGCGGAGCACATGCCAAGGATGGTAACTGGCTGAAAAACTCTCCCACTGCTCTATAATAGGAGTGGTTGACAAAGTGAATTCATTGTGAATGCTACGTAAAGGTTTGTACAGTAGTAGTTCTAACTAACAAAATGCTTCAAAGCAATTGGTGTCTCTTGTAGGAATGGAGGTGAAGCGTAGCAAGACGCGAACAATGGCTTGAATGGACCGTTCCTTCCATTGGTTGTGTTTTTGAGATGCCTTGTAGGTCCACTTTTGGGTAACCTCAAGAAGTGACATAGCCTCTAATTGTATTGGATGAACCATGTAAGCATCAATGTTGTTTGGGGAGTTGGTGGTTGATTTAGATGAGAGACAGATCCGTTGAATGTTTTTCTGGTTGACATTTAAAGAGACAAATGTTCAGCTAGATAGGCAGAGTGGAAGTTTAAGTAGGAGGTGGCAAGTTTCTTGGGCTCCAATATCACGATCCACTAGTTTATCAGCAAGCATTTTTTTGAAAGTTGTTGGGGCGGGCTTGTCAGACTCTATATTGGATGAAATACATGATAGCATTGCATGCTATGTTTTTGACTTGTTTTCAACTTTGGTTGCATATTTTGCAATATACTTGAGGACTGCGTGGATAGATATAATAGGTTGGCAATCCACATTAGCTCTCCAAATAGAGAGAATGGAAGGGTTGTGTAGATTTAAGCGGTCGTCATTGCGAGTAGCGGTGAATTTTGGTTGGCCAGCTTCATCAATTGCCAAGGTGGAAAGTTCTTAAGTGGGCCAAGGGGCTTTGTGACGACAATGTAGGGATTGGCCTTTTTTCCTAAGGCATGTTTGCAAGGTACACTTTGTATGACATTGAACACAATTGACCAGTTCAGTGTAGTCACTGAGAGGGTCGGCTTGCAAAATCATTCTACTATCCATCAAACATGGGTCATCGCCAAGAGATCGATGAATTGTTTGGTTCCTTGAAAGTAGCACTCGGGGGTTCCATGCAAAGACATGCCTTTCAATGTATTCAAGGGCGTTTTGCATAGATTGAAGGTTATTCCATTGTAGTTTCCCAATATTTGGTGCTTCTGCTAGCCAAAGGAAACCATGAATATGTGCAGAGCCTCTATGTTGCCACTCATACCTGTTAGATTTTTTTTGTTTAGAAAGTATTTGAATGGTATCCATTGGAAATGAATGAGGTTAGAATAAAATATACCTGTACCAATAGTCGGTTGCGCCAAGTAGTTTTACCAAAACCTCTTCACGAAATGTAGTGAATCTATGGTGCATATAGTGTGCAACAAGGTGCGGATTTTGTACTATGTTTTGTATCCTCCATTTATAAGTGGCTTGCATGTTTGAAGGTGCAGTTGACGACATGATCTTGTGTAGGTCTGGCCATTTTGTATCAGTCACACTGAGCATGAAGAATAGGGATGGGCAACCAACTTGGATAACCATATCAAAGAGCTCCCCTCTACAATAGTTCCAAAAAGGGCGTGTTCCTCGAATTGATGATCCAAAGCGCATGAGTTGTTTAGCAAGTTGTTCATCTGGAAGGTCCTTTAACCGTTGACGAAGATCAAAAATTGTTGCTGGCAAGGATGTATCAATGTGCTTATGGACAAATAGTGGCTTGGCTGCAATGACGCATAAGAATATTGAGTATGAAGTACTTAAAGCGAGGGTGTTGGCCAAACCTATTATCAAAGTACCTAAGCAAGTGGAGACCATATTCATGTAACTTAACTTCTTGCATGCGTTGTTGTTTGAATGTGGCTTGGCCGTTTGGGAATAAAGTGGGGAAAGCCATAACAAACAATCCTTCAATGGTGTACTCATTGATGGGGGATGGGGAAATGGGTGTCCAATCCATAGACAAGGTTGGCCAGCCTTGACCTAGTTGCAATTTAGAACACAATTCTTCTACTTCTCAACGTGTTGGTGGAAGGCTAGCTACAAAGGAAGTCGAGTGGTGAGTATCTTCTTCAGAAGGGTCGAAGGTTGTAGCATCTGTATGCGCAGAGCTTGTTGATGTTGGGCTACAAAATGTGGTTGTTGCAGATAGGAGGTTAATAATGTTAGTGGAAGAAATTGGTAGACATGCTAGTGCAACCTCATCTAAGTGCACATTTTGGTAGTATGGGTCATGCAAGGTTTTATAGTGCAGTGCCTCATAAACACGGCTTCTACTCACGTAGAAGCTATAGTCTCGTTGGCCAATATTTTTCCTATTAACTAATAGGATGTCTAATTCATCTATATGTCTAGGCAAGTGGGTGGCAATTGAAGAAATATCTTGAGGAAAGGAAATAGTGTGTCCACTATATTTTAGTTCGCCTCCCTTTGCATAGGTAACTTGAAGGATAGGGTTGACCCTAGCTATTAGCATCTCTTCAACTTGGGTGAGTTCTTTTAAACATAGGGGTTGCTCACCAGGGTCCATGTTATTCCATGCGGAGAAGCAATGGCCATTTTTTTCAGATGCACATCTATAACAAGTAGGAATTCCATGTACTTGTTTTATCCTTATACCTAGATATTTTTCCATGCATACTAGACAAGTCGACATGCTTGCTAGTCTATCAAGCATAGAACGGAAATAATTTCTTGCAGCAATAAATCTTTGACCAAACATTGGATGTGGGTGGATTTGAACAGGGGAAGTGGATGAGGGGAGTGTAAATGTGGAGGTGCTAGCAAGGGTGTTGTGTGCAAGTTTCTGTCTTCTTCTATTGACAATGTCTTTTTGTGCATGGTAGCGAGTGCGTTGTTGCTAGTTACGATGGGCTCATTTAACTTGCGAGCTTGAATTTTCCATATCCATTTACTATTTTCTGTACGTTTACAAAAAAAAAATCAACAATAAGCAATGGAATCTAAACAAAGTATATCGAGCAATACGTAGTTGCATTGAAACCATGAAAGAACAAGATTGTATGTCATTGAAAGTTTGCATAGAAGGTGCAACATTAATGGGGATAACGTAATAAAAGATGGGAGTAATAAATGTTCTTAAAAGGAAATATCAAATAAGCAAGAGAATGTGTAAACTAAAAACATCGAGCACACAACAATAGCATCGAATAGATGTAAAGCATTGTGAATCCAAACATAATATAAAAGTGAGCAATAATAAAATGTTTGTTTTAGGTTTGTTTTGGTATTACATGTGTGAAATTGCAAGTGGATATGAAAGTGTACACAACTATGTTAAAATATTTGGAAGTATAGTACTGCACAAAAGGAAACCATTAAATTTTGTTCTTCGTATATTGCAAGTAGATGTGTGATTAAATGTGAAAAGGTGTGGGAGAAAATTCCATAAACATTACGCAAAAGAGTGATTTGTAATTCAACAAATTGGGATATATATATATATATATATATATATATATATATATATATATATATATATATATATATATATATATATATATATATATATATATATTGTTTGCAACTCTTTGTCGTGTGTACAAATATGCACAATAGGACATTACACAATAAGTATATGTCAAAAGCTTGTCATTAAAAATCTAAGCACGTTTAATAGCTGTGGTAACAATGCTTTGTGTTTCATGGCCATCGTAAACATTTGATTTGATGGTAAGAGCCAGTAGGAACTCGCAATTGACAACTGTGTCTAGAATTTCTCTCGCTGCTTTGGCTTCTGCTAGTAGGAGTTGGAAGTCTTCTGCGCTTACACCTAACAATGTTTTTGCTGGCTCTTCAAATGCAGTAACATTAAGAAGATGGTTTGTAACATCTTGCAAGTCCATCTTCAGCATGTAGGTTAAATCACAAGTATCAATCTCTGCAGAGCACTTGGGGCATTTAAATGCACCTGAGGTAATTTGGAGAACCTTTTTCTTACACTTTTTGCTTTCCACCATGCGAGGGCATGATAGGTAGTAGAAGTTCTCTAAGTGGAGCTTTGTGATAGTGGCCTTTACACAAACATTTTGTTTGTCAAGAGAGATTGGTTTTGCAATACTTGAAATAGGAATTGGGTTTTCAATTTTTTGGGTCAACAGATGGCTCTTTGAGAGGGGAAGACAAGGTTGGGTAATCCCTATACTGGCATACCATGTTTGTAATGTTGAGGCTTCAACCAACTTGGGATTGATCACAATGATTGTTGGAAAGGTAGTATCTATAGATTTTCCAGACCAAGCAGTTATGCGACCACTTTTAATCAAAATAATTGGTGGGTTGGGCTTTAGGGGAAGGTTAGCTAGTTGTTTCCCAATTATTTGGCAATGGCTACCCCAAAGTGTGATGTCAATTGTTCATTTTGACATGTCCATGATTGTAGTTGTACACATTGTTGTTTCAGTGCCATCCTTTTTACGAATGGTTGATGCAGGGGAGATATATAGAACAATACCAATGACATCTACCAGGGAATTAATAGGCAATGACATTAATGATTCAATGCTTTTGATATGGTAGTTGTGTGTTGGTATAGTGGACTCTACGCAGGTGAATGGAGTTATGGTTGTGGAGTTGTGGAGGAATATTTCATAAGGGTTTGTGCCACTACTATATTTGGTGTTCCTAACTCTAATGCGGCCATTGGAGATGACATAAGTACTATTGGTCTCGATGGCAGTGTAGAACTTGTCTACAAGATCATTAAAGCAAGTAACATGAATCTCAGACCCTGCTTTATCTACAAAATCAAACCCAAAGACTTTCCCATCATTATTTGAATTTTTGTACTGATGGATTGGACTTTTAGCAAGGGCACGACCCTGAATGGACCACTGCTTATGGTTTGGTGTTAAGGTTGCAATGGAATTTGGTTCAGATGGTTTATCAAGTGAAGATGTGGGAGATTGATTGTTGGCCAGTGGCCCCTAAGAGCTGCTAGAGGGTGTGCAGGTTACAACTTGATGAATACCAATTGGAGCTCCAATCATTGATGCATTGTTTGTAACTACTTCCAAGTTATGAATTATGATAGCCCTGCAATGAAGGGAAAATTTGAAAGTGAATGAAATGTTCATGCTTAAATACCAGGAACTTAAAACTATAAGGTAATCATGTACGTACGTGAATTTGTGAAATTTCTTGCAATCATATTTGTAGACATCCAAATTTGGACACTTAATTTATCCAAATTCATCACTTTTCGTCTAAACATCCTCTTATCCAAGTTAATTAAGTAATATTACTATTATTTAATTAATACCCTTAATTCTGCCAAATCCCTAAGGTATTTAATTAATAATTAAATACTTTACTCTCCTTAATCCCTTTTCATCAAATGAATTAAATAAATATTACATTTATTTAATTCCTCACATGTCATTTTCATCTAATCCTAATCCATCTCCTAATCTCTTCATTAAGAATGTGTACATGCCTAATCCTTGATTAGGATGTGTCGCATCCTCCAACTTTTGTAAGTTGGCTTCCTAATCCTCATTTATTTCTAATTAATCGACACTGTTGCCTAATCAGTACCTTGGTCAACTCTTCTTCCTGCATCCCCCAAGGAATTTTTTAATTCCTTTTTATTCCTCCAAGAATCCCCTTTTCCCATGCATCTTCTAGAACTTTTGACTTGTCACATCAAGTCACATGTGACAAACTCCCACCTTTTGGGAACATTGTCTTATCCACTAGATTCTTCCAATTATTGTGAATTTAAAATTCACTTTTATTCACTCAAGATTCTTCCTTCTATCTCCATGTACTTCTCCAAGGTGCTTGTCCTTCCTCCACCTCATGTACCTTTTTGACACCTCACTTACACCTCATCTTCTCTTGGCCACTTCACCATCCACATGTCAAGATGTGAGGGCTTGTGGGTTCTCAACCCATCATAGCCCTTCATCTTGGCCTTGTTGGAAGCATCTTGACCGTTGAATTCTCTAGAGAATTCAAATTCTCCTATAAATACCCCCTCCTTAAGGGCATTTTCAACACTTAGCCATTTTTATAACTACATGCTGTCAATTTGCATTCTCACTCATTCACTATCATCTAGCCATCCATTTTAATCATTTTGCATAAGTTGATCTTGCATTTTGCTACTCAAGAAGCCATCTAAGGAGCACACAAAGTCATCCAAATCAAGGGCCAACCAAGGAGTCTTCAACAGCAAGGAAGGTATAACCATTTGCATCTTGTTTTATCTACTTTCCTTCTTGTTTCATCACTCTTTAGGCTAATCTTGAAGTATCCTTAGTCTTTTATCATTCGCATTTTTAGTTATTTTGCACATTAGAGTAGGGTAAAATTCCAAGGTACACAGTATGAATTTATCATTTTTGAGTTGTATGCTTAAAATTAAATGCAAGATATAAAAATTTGAATGAGTGAGTTGGATTGAAAGAAAAAAGGAATGCAACACATTGGTGTGATGCAAAGCAAGCATATAAATGGATTTTGAAATGTATTTGATTTGAGAAGAAACGATGTGCAAGGGTGGAAATGGAAATGAGTGGATTCGATAGGGTATGAAGTGATCATTTCTTCCAAGAAAGGGTGGAAGAATGTCTATTTTGCTATTGGTTATGCTTTGTAAAATCATCGTAGGGCTGAGTGTCTCAATACAAACACAAAAGAAAGACTGATGTCCCATTTCTCACTCTCCTTCGTACTAAACAAAGTGCCAAGATCCTTGAGCTTCCTCGAAATGTGACAAGAGAAGAATAGATATAAAAATATAATGATATTTAAGGATACAAGAGTTAAAAGAGAAAACAAAGTAAAAGTTATGCATATACTATGAAAAGAATAAATACGTGGACTTTTTGATAGATATACCAATGAATACTTGTATTTTTACATGGGTGTATGTATACATTTGCAATAACAAACGTCCTTTAAGATCTTATTCAGGAAGCAAAAATGTATTATTATTTTGTTTGAATTATTAAATACAAATAATCTTAAACATTTGTAACAATGCTTGAGCCATCTATGTATACATGCATGCATGTATACATGTATCCATGTGCACACAATGCATAGAAGAGTGAAAAGAATCCTTGACATTTGAACGAGAAATTTGAATGGAAAACACTAAAATCGATTAGAAATACAAATTTGTCAAAGCACAATGAGACTCAACTTGCATTTGCAGTAGTAAATGAAAGAAAACAGGAAAAATGAACTATTTATAACCAATGCATGTATCGAAGGAATGCATAAATATATGGATCCATGTAAACATTTATGCATGCATGGATGTATACATGTGTCCATGTAATTTGGTACATAAACAAGAATCTATAAATGCATGTGTGCATAAAGTTAGAAATGTCAGAAACAATTTTCATTTGAAACATATACATTATTGTTTTTTGAACAAGTGTATAAAGGATATCTAATGATGCATTTGAATGCATGGATACATGTAAATATTTGTTATATCTAATTACACATTTTAGGCTTTAAGAAACTGTCATACGCGCTTTTAGGGATCTGTAATAAACAAGATTTAGAAAAGACGTTTTGAAAAGAACTCTTGAATACAACTCTATGTTATGATTGTTATTTTCGAAGCCCTCAGTGTTTAATTGCATAACCTTGATATATTCTTCATCTTTTTCTTTGTTTGGTATGGTGTGAATTTTGTTGTGATGGATGAAGGTATATTTGAGGTATAGATAGATAAAGATATGTGAGGGTAAAAAGAAGAGTGAGTTATGCGAGTGCAACAAAGAGAGGCAATTGAGAGAATGATGAGATGCAAGTAAGG
>VDFB02046647.1:0-148589 GCA_007258455.2 Sequoia sempervirens
CAAGTCCATGCTTTTTGAGTCAGTCCAAGTGTTGTTGTATCACTTTCCATACTCCAAACACAAATAAATTGAGAGAAAAAACCAACTTGAACTTGCAAAAATCCGAAGAAAGATTGTTCAAACTAGAAAAAAAACACACAAAGACTGCCTTTGCACAAAATTTCAACGCACTTGTCACCTTTTTCTAGCACAGTTGCTAAAACTTCATTGCATTTTCTCTTTGTTTCAGAAACTTCACTGATGAAAATCAATTGCATTTGACAAAAACTACACACTTGATGCGGGATCCACGCACTTGATTATTTTTGCTCACACTTGCTTTTGAGAAACCAATGCACTTACCACTAAAGTGCTCACACTTGCCAAAAGAAACTTCGTTTTTCCTAAGTAAGCATTGCATTTGATAGAAACACATAGAAGTTGTACTTGCCATTCCAACTCGCACTTGCTTCTCCAAAACCCATGCTCTTGACACATTTTTAGCCACACTTGATAAATCTAGCCGCTTTTGCTCACAATTTTGCGCCTTTGCTAAGAAACTAGTGCTATTGCTCTATCCTGTTGACAATTGGGAAAAACAAACCAAAACTGCTTACAGGATCATTGTTAGAATGAAACAATTGGAAAACCAGATAATTCATATAGTCCCTCATCCATTATTTCCATCCTACTTGTTAGAAATCAAAATAAAAAAAACCAATGTGATCATTCCTTCACTCAGACATCTATGATATCAATAGTTACTGGGGACTTACAAATAGTTTAAGTAAGCTTTCCTGCAACATATCCTCTAGACAAGGAAATGAAATATCGACCCTAGTCCTTCAACATTTTTATTTCTGAAAAGTAGCACCATTCCAAAACAACACTCAAACCTTAGGGTCTTGAGCTGGATAGCAACCATCTCAAAAAAACCATTACACTTTATGACCATTTAGCAACCAGTTGCTCCAGTTCAACAGTTAAACCTTGTAGCACCAGTCCTCCAACCTAGTCTCACATACATTGAAGGTGAACAAACTGATATCATTAGCAGTTTAAGGACCTTCATATTTGAGAACGAAACACCCAACTAGTGGAGAAATGCAATGAACATCTTAGATAAAGAGGAAAAAAAGTAGACCTAACAGTTGAAAGACTCGTGTTACCACCCCTGCGTGGCAATAGGCATCCATCCTTCGTGATCTCTCAAGAATAAATTCCTTAAGGGAAAGTCCATATTCCACCTTATAAAGAGGCACCATAGCTTAAGGTATATTAAGAGACATGCCTTGAAGATTTACCACAACCGAGACACCTTGGTAAGGAATCACTACACTCACTCTTCAAGGAGCAAACTAGACTAGTATTTCCAATGTGGTCCCATATTTCCACCTCCCACATTATAATAGACACCATCATTTAAACCAAGTGACCTTATGATAGGGTATTGAGCATCATAACATCCCCAAGAAAATTTCAACATCAATCTATTACCCAAATCACTCTTATCAAGTGTCACGACAACATCAAGGGTCTCAAAATCACCATCAAAATCTAAAACATCAACTTTACCTAAATGTAATTGAAAATAGGATTGGAAAAAATTATCAACAATTCTTTGGGCACCATCAAGAGAGTGAGTCACAATATCAACAACATCTTGAAAATCCTCAAAACATAGATTCATATCATCAACAACATGCTCAACATCAAGACACCTCATACCAACAACCCCCATCCTATGATCCTTCATACAATGCACAATATCAACAAGGGTCACAACAACAAAATAAGGATCCTAATGTTATGCAAAATCAATATAGATCTTCCTTCATTCAAAACCCCCAAAAATAAACAAACACATATCCTCATCAAACATCTCAACATCCACATCAACAAAACTTCCAACATCATCAAAACATTGATTCATATCAGCAACAAAGTCTATTTTCACCACATCAAGTGAATCAACAACAATAATGGTTACAAAATTAAAATTAGATCACCCAAAATCAAAATCAAATCCATCAAGAATATCAACCTTCAAATCAACAATATCCACCTCAAAATCATCAATCTCAAGACCAACAGGAAATTCCATCTCAATATCCATCTCCACCATAACCAACCTTACAATCAAACCATACTACTAAAAATGAGTGCACTCTTTTAGGGGAGCCAATTGAGGGTGTGTTAAACCAACTAGTCAATTCCAAACTTATCACACTTCCAAAACCGCCATGAAGTGGAGAACCTAGCATCAAATTCCCATGCTCCGATGACAAGATCTATTGTAAATACCATGGAATAAAAGGTCATGATCCATTAGAATGTGTTACAATAAAAAATATCATCCAAGACCTTATTGATCAAGGAAAAATAGCTATTGAAGATGATGTTCAAGGTTCAAACACTAATGACAACAATGACAATGTCTTAACCTCAAAAGTTGAAAAAAATGATGAAGATATATCTATAACTAATCACATTGAAAATGTCTCTACATAATCTAGTGAGAAAGAGGACATAAATAGAGAATTTAATCCCACGTACAGTCAAAATCAATCACCCAAGTCTAGCAATGATCCAGTCCAAGATATATTGACATCATCCAACCTCATGGCAGTACATATTGATGATCAAGAGACTCTTAATCCAACACTTATATCCAATGTAGAAAATCTAATCTAAGAGCTATCACCCATATTCCCACATTTTGAGGAAATCCAAGGATCCTTTACAAGCAATCCCTTCTTTGAAATTGATCCATGTCAAGAATGTGACCCAAAGCATATCAAAGATAATACCACACAAAGTCAAGATCAAAAATCCCTATCATCAAAATACTACAATGACTTGGCAGATATCTTCCAAGACATCCAAGGTTTTCCAATAGAAGAACAAATCCATATACCAAGTAGACATATATCTACCCATGAGATGATTACTCCTAATGGACATGTAGATGATCTTCATCCAAAATGAGAGTCTCATACTCTTGATATCTTTACCAAGGAACAAGAGTCACCTACTCTTAACATCTTTATACATGATCAAAGCATGGCAAAATCTATAGACATATTAGAATTTGATTAAGAAGAAGCATTAAAATCAAAAACATCTTCCAAGAAGATTGAAGACATCAAGTATAAAAATATGGAGTATAGTATCTTAAAATCAACAAAGATAATTAATAATCCTAAGCAGCAGAGCATTGGGTATACAATAGTCAAAGAAGCACCAATATATCTTGAAGAACCATCAAAATCTTATATTTCACAAGATCAAGCCAAAGATATCAATCAGGAAGTTATCCCAAATATGAAGGATCCCATCAGTGAAGAAGATATCACATTTGAAGATCCACAACAAAGCAGAGAAGGATTAGCAAATTGTTTCCAAGGTAAGACATATCCTATTTTAAATAGAAAATTTCAACGGATTCATTATCAAGATAGAGGATTAGGCCTACATAAACAAGGTATCCTAGAACTAGTGCAGATTATTGGCAATCCTAAGCATCAAGGTCTTGGTTATTCAACAATTAAGGGATCTAAACATATTAGTGATACCTCTATAATACTAGGGGCAACTTTATCTAATGCAAACATCAACATAGAGAGCACGAAGAGTCCTTATGATGAAATTTCTACCAATGCTACAACCAACCATATCATGAATCGTCATCCACATATATTTCAACCCTCTAATTGGGACCAACAATGAGAGAAAAAACTATACCTACGAAAAAAAAAGTCATTAAAGCAAAAAAATCAACAAAACAAAATGGACAAGAAAGATTCAAATGGATACAAAAGAAAAAGCAAGAAAATCATCCCTACCAAACTCCATTAGTCAAAGAAACTATGGGGAAAAATCAAAAGGGAATTTCATCCCTCAAAAAAGTCTAGCAATACAAAAGAAAGCTTCAAGAGTGGCCTACAAGGTATATCAAGACATTGGTCCCAATTGAATCTCCATTTCCACCCATCATTGCTCATCATCCCAAGTTTGGATAGTCAACGATTTCAAACTATCAGCCAATCCATCTGAATATCATATCCCTCAACACATTTTTCCATCCAAGATATCCAAATATCACATTAACCATGTGTTGGAAACAACTCTTTATCATAAGGATTCTAAGGGCACTCTATCATGTTGTGCACATCAAAGTAAAGTTAACTCGACAAGGAAGATAAGAATTATCAGGGGTTACATTCAAGTGCTCGTATCCTAGCAAAACAACTCCTCCAAGTAGGATATCATTGACACGTCATGATAGCAACAACAACCATATCAACACTAGAAACATCTACATCAACACCACTAGGTGTTCAACATGAGGACAAAAATTGTCACCATGATGAAAACTTGGTAAACAAGTATCTTGTGTAACATAATAAATAAATAAAAAACAAAAAAATCAAGAAAATAGTCAAAAGAAAATCGTCCTTCAGTGAAAACCACTATGGTGGCACTTTGAAAAAGTACCATGGTGAAAACCTAGCAAACAAACATCATGTGTAGAATCAAGCATCTACGTGCACCATTTTAGGTGGAAGCATCTCAGTTGATCCATAATAAATCCCATCCATTTTTATCCAAAATATAACTTACCTTGATCTTGAAAAATGTTTGGTGTACAATTTACACTTGCTTATGGAAAACATCTTGAAATGGGTCATTATCATTGATCCTATCCTATCCAGCATTATCTGAGCCATGAGGCATTTTCCAAAAGGGAATACTCTATCCAATATGTTATCCTATCACAAGATAATCCATCACCTACATTGCTAGACACTGGGGGGAAGTACTTACATCTTGCTTCAGAATAAATCTCGATCTATGCCTTCTAGCTCACATTGTGATCTAGGCATTGTCCAAACAATAAGGTGTTCCACATGGCACCCTTCCCAATTCATCCCATCAACAAGGTATCCTGCCAATGAACCACTAGGGTAACCTTCAAAATAGTTTGTCACAACAAGGTGTACCACCAACACACTACCAAGGTAACCTTCAAAGATACTAACAACCTAGATTATTCCCTCACTCACACTTCTAAGATATCAACAATTATTTGAATCTCACAACTAGTTCAAGTAAGCTTTTCCACAACATATCCTCTAGAAAAATAGAAGTGAAATATCAATCCAAGTTTTCGGTATCTTACACCCTAGGAAAAAGGCGAAAAATCCAAAAAAATGGAAAAAAGATAAAAAAAATAGAAAAAAATTAAAAAATAAGAAAAACAGTAAAAATAAATAAATGTTTCTTGAGTGAGAACCACTTTGTGGCGCTCCTAGAACAAGTACCATATTGAAAACCTAGCAAACAAGCACCATGTTTGAATAAGACCTACATCATTATCTATCGGTACTATCCACAACATCCATCCATCCATTTCATAATAAAACAGTGTTTCCAACCATGGCTTGTCACTAATTGAGGAAAGAGATAGTGTCTTCAACTAGGGGAAACTTCTTGAAGTTGGTCATGGGTTAGATCTTGGAACGTCCTACCATGGTCATAAAACAAAAAAAATCAAAAACATCCGAGAAACAACAAAAAGCTAAAAACATCTAAAAAACAACAAAATCAAAAACATCTAAAAAACAACAAAAACCTTTGAAAAAAATCAAAAAACAAAACAACACCATTGGGTTATTCCTTCACTCAAATAATCTAAAATATTAACATTTGTTTGAACCTCATAGCTAGTTCAAGTGAATTTCCTACAACATATTCTCTAGACAAAGTAGTGGAATATCAATCCAGATTATCAATGTTATTTATCCAAAAATAGTTTATGATTTGAGTCAAACAGTTGAACTACATGGTCTTTGTGTGTACAACGTAGGCAAGGCTCAACAACCCTCGAGACCCTAGGTCAATCCCCTTAGGTTTCTAACATGCTTTATTTTCAACTTAGTCAAAAATAACAAAATCCAAAAACATTCACAAAATATAAAAAGGTAAAAAACATTCAAAAAAACCAAGCGAACGACAAGCCTCTGCATGTACAACGTAGGTAAGGGTTATCTTTGATGAGCCCTCGAGGCCCTAGGCCCTAAGTTAGTCTCCTGAAAACAACAAAAATAGCATCATAAAACTCAAAAAATCAAAAAGACCTACCCCATCATCAAAATCCGCAATAAAACATCACCCATTATAAACAAATCATTGCACACACCCTTTGAAAAAACAAACAAACAAACAAACAAACAAAACATAAAAAGCTAGAACTTTCAAGCGAAACAATCACAAAGATTTGATCACAAAACAGATAGAAACATTACAAAGTGTCAACTACATATCTTTTTGATAATTCACCAACAATATCCTCATATATGCCTTAACAGATCCGTTCCTATGATAGACATGATCAACAATGGATAATAGTCATAAAACCTCAAACAAATATGGCAAGTGATACTGCAACTTTGTTTTCATCTTTTTGTAGTCTTATTTTTTGTGATTTATTTTATTGACTCATTCTCGGGATCTCTCAAGGATGGCCATAAGGATTTAGAAAAGAAGAAATGAGGGAAATTAAGCGTCATTTCAATTTTTTGTTTGTAAGATATTTTTGTAATACTACCATGGCGAATACTTGCTTTATTGAATGTATGAATGTAATAACCCATTCGAAATTATTACTTAATTAATATTATTGTAAATGACACACGAATATACTCCAAATTAAAAAGACATAACTAATGGCTAAAGTCAATCATAGCTACGCATGTCCATTTAAAATGAGTCAAATATTTTTATATTTACTTCAAAAGTCAAATTACAATATCAAGTTTTACTTGACTCCTAAGGCCACAATGTCATTTCATAGTATATTTTTCATCAAGTACATGAATGAATTACATCAAGTTACATCGTAGACTATAATAGTCTGGTGAACAACTAAGATTCTTCAACGCTCACCTCCACTGGTGGATGAGAACATGGTTGAAGCATTTTACTGCCCAACCACGAAGCTTACGCTTCCCCGGTATTCTTCTGAATTGAAGAATGCCTGACCCTGCACATAAAGATTAGCAAGAGAAGAATCTGAAAGGTGGAACCTAGCACATGCCCAAACATCAACATGTAATTTCTATCTACAAGTTAGAAAATAAAGTGCAAGATCTATGCTAGGAATGGCAGAAAGTGAAATCGCAGAGTTCATTCATACATACATAATGAACTATATTGTTTGGCCAAGCATAATAAATGTGTTGCAACAACAAAAAATAATAGGTTCTGGTAAAGCAAACCTATACTCTTTGTATTCCATTTTGGCACCCATCCTGGAAGGTAACTTTCTACTATATCAATTATCTTCCCTCTAGCAACAACTACACATAGGTGCTCTAGTCAACTAAGGTATCACTGTTTTGTTCAAGTATTTAAAATATTCTTTCACAAATGTCTTTAAAAGAACAAACAGACTACTAAATTATACTCTAAACTAAAATCAGATTTATGATTCACAAAGTACTACAACAATCAGTCATATCATTCTTATGACTATTTTTACTTATCATCTTAAGCATTTTTTTTCTTTCTAAAAATATACTAAAAATAAAAGAAGGTATGTCACAAATATGTGTATGTACATAGATGAATTTTATGTGCATACACGTATATGTGCCTACTAATGTTAAATTTTTTACATACATTTTGAAATAATCATTAATTTAGATTGCAAATTTAAAATAGTATTCAAATTGATGTTTCTTTGTCAAAATAAAGAAAAAAAACCAGTCTATGCTAACAGTTTCACACATACTATTATTGCATTCTCACTACTATGTTTCTCTAACATTGTTGTTTACATAAGAACATTCATTGTTTGAAAATAATAAATACTTTTTCCTACTAAACAGTTATAAAACAAATTGTTTACATATGAACATTCATCGTTTAAGCAAAATGAGTACTATTTCCTACTAAAGAGTTGTAAATCTAGTTGTTTACATATGCACATTCATTGTTTGAACAAAATAAGTACTATTTCCTACTAAATAGTTATAAATCAAGTTGTTCACACATGTACATTCATTGTTGGTACAAAATAAGTACTATTTCCTACTAAATAGTTACAAAGCAAGTGGTTTTCATAATATGTTAGAAACCAAGATCTGAAATGCAAACCAGAAAAGCCTTCCACAGAAGAGAAAATCAGAAAAAGCAAGAGCTTTGCAAAAGATGTGCAAAATAATATTATTCAGGAATTCAATAATACAAGATATGATTTTCTTTATAAAAGCAAAGATGCATAACCCTAATCTTATCTTGAGCAACAAGATAAAGATAAGAATAATAAACCTAGGAATTAAATATTACCTAAGTAAAGTTATGCAAGTGTAATTAAATATTAATTACACTAACACCCCCCCATAAGTGCAACTTAGGGAGACTAAGACAGCATGCACCTATAAACTAAGATGAATACAAGAAAGCATGAATGGGTCCCGACAACAAGGCCTGATCAGGCTACCAAGTACAAATGCAATAATGAGGTAAAGAAGGAAAATCCAGTGGGATAAAACCCCCCTACGATGAGATGATTGTTGCAAAGAAGCACTAGAAGAACACTGGATCCTCAATTTGACAAGCAAGGAAAGATACTTTTTTCTACAACTGAAACCAAAAATAGAATCATAATAATGTGAAAACAGACCCGATGCCACAAAACACTGGAAAACTCACAAACTAGAACAACCCTAGAATCTGTGAAGCAACAGTAGATGAAATGATGACATAATCTGGAAACTGTGTATCTCGATGTCGATGCCAAGCTGAGACTAAAACTCTTCCATGGGAAGGAGTACCATAAAGACTCTAGAACATTAACCATAAAAACATGGCCCTCAAATTGAGAAGGATTTGAACCAATGTAGATCAAGAAACATAATCTCTCAACTGAAGTGTGAATCGATGAATCTGATATGTGTCAAACTAGAGAAAAAATGTGGCCAAAAGAAACTCAGAAACTAGATAACCCATGCGATTTTCCATCAAAACAAGATGAAGATGGAGATCAAAGTGCATGCACACTCTAATCAAATTATTATGCAAGAAACCCCCTCTGATGGAACTTTATCTCAGTTCATTTATTACAATAACCCAATGATTGTAAAATGAAAGCATGATAAATATGCATAAATAAAAAATAGAAATTGATGTCAGATCTATGGAGAGGACAGAATCAGCTTTCCGATGCCACGAGAATGACGAAAAAAGGATCGTCAAGTCAAAAGATATGCCCTCTAAAGTGAAATATGAACATCTAACTTCAATAGAAAAAAAATCTCATCAAACAACAAAATTTCTGAGAACAAACTGCACCATCAGAAAATTGGGCTCACTAGCTTTCCGACGATATCTCGTTTCAAAAAATTTGCCTCTAAGATCAAAATTTATGATGAAAAGAAAAAAGGACTATATTGAGGTAAATTAGGGCCTTCAAAGGCTAACAGGGTGCAAAAAATAAGCACCTTTCGGCTGGGCCCCTAGTTTGCCATATGACCAGGGGGCGAAAAATTGTAAAAAAATACCACCGCCTGGTGGGTGGCGGTCGGGCTGAGCGATGGTAGCATGAAGGTTTGATGTGACCGAGGGCCAAGGACAGAGGTGCATGGAGGAAAATGGTAGTTGGTGGGCCCTGGGAAAATAAAAGTTGGTGGGTGAAATGGGGAGTGGCGAATGGTAGAAACCAGCTGGCGGTGGCTAGAGTTTGATGATGTGACCGGCCATGGGAGAATATGTTGGCAGTAGGAGAGGGGACAACCCTGTCAACTGGGCCGACAAGGAAGGTATGATGGTACCAAAAAATTGCAGGCTGTAGATTTTTAAAACATAAAACCCCAATTTTAAATAAACCTAAGTAAAGTTATGCAAGAGTAATTAAATATTAATTACACTAACATAATAAACAGTTTATAGAGCAAGGTTGTTTCTAGCTATATTGATAACTTTTTAACAAAACAAAGTTGTTTGCAAAAGAATAACTACTATTTACATCAACATACTTTTGTTTCAAACTAAACAGATTATGTTTAAAGATAAATAATGGCGTTTACTCAGTTTGCCAATCTCAAGCTATTTACATGCTAAATGATCACTTTACAAGTAAATGTTCATCATTTAATACAAAACGGGTTTTCCATTATGTTCTGAAAATAAATTAATCAAATAGCCCAGTTTTAATCATAAGGACAGAATGTCTATTATCCATATCTTGAACACTTTCATCCTTGAAATTATGATGAGCAATTTTTAATAATTAAGAAACCACATGTTTGTCGATGAATTACTTGAGCAAAAATTTCAATTAAGAATGCAAGGAAGTTTTAGGAACTCAACATTACTTTTTCCTATTTAGGCTGCAACAAACAAACTAGGTTTTCTCTAGGTTTGACCCATTTTTAAGGCTAGGTGCTTCCAATCTTAACCTCAAGTTTCATTCAAAATTTCCCTTATGGGCATTCTAGCTTATCCCTTAATGCATGTTGCTTTATACATCATGCAGAATCAAATCTGATACTGATTCAAATGAATTAATCTATCAATCACGAGGATCAATCCATACAAGTTTACAATGAAACCCAACTCATACATCCCATTGATTCTTCAAATCGAGGGCATCCTCTTTATACAAATATGCTTTCCACTTTTCTAAATAATGAACAATTTTCTCCTTACCATTATTGGCCTAGCCGATAATGGAAGGTGATATGTTTAAAATATAACACTATTGATACATATCAAAGGTAACATAGAGGATTATATCCTCTTTCATTGGTTCGACGAGTGAACCTATACAAAATCAACACCTAAAGGTTTACATTTAATCAGAATAGGACTTCCGATAGCCATAATATGGCTTACAATATCGAGCAAACTTACATACAATCGCTTCTTAAGGGTTTGATGCCTTGGTCTAGCACATAAGGCTAGTCGAATGACTCCATTCTAAGTAATACTTAAATACACAGGTTGTAGGCCATACGATTTCCCCAGAGGGTGGTCACTAAGATTTAACCATCAGCTCAAGCCGACACACATAGACAAAGACTTGATATATTACTTTGTTATCAATTTCTCATCCAATGCAAGTGACAAACACTAGCTAAACATGAAAAGAAAAGATAGTGAAAGCAATATTATTTCAAGAAATTGAATTGCCTCAATGATCGAGCTTTTTGAACAAAGGTTTCCTCAAATTTTTCCTACCACTGCGTTCTCTTCTCTGCCTTTTTTCTACTTGTTGATTTTCTTTGAAATTGATCCCCTATTTTTCTTCCACTCTCCCATTCAAAAATGGTAATTGCACTTTCTTGCATGCAGCTGGGTGCTATCATTAAGGCCTTTTCCTGCCATAACTGCTGGCCTTCAATTCGAATATTGTCTTTATGATTCAACAAGCCACGTCCATCATAGACTTTCCTTATGATTTTCATTGATTTTTCACAGTCTAATTCATAATGTTTCGATTATCAACTTTGAATTCAATATGAATTTGAATATATATATATATATGTACGTATGTATATGTATATATATTTACGTAATATATATAGATACATATATACTTATATATTTATATATCTATATGTATTTAAATGATTTCATTCACATCTACCATGTATTCAAATAATGTATATATCTATCTATATATAAATATATGTATATATATGTGGGCGGTAGGGTGGGCGTCTCTCCATCAAGGAGGGGACGTGGAATTATTGCCATGTTGTCTGGAGAAGTGGAGTCTATTGGTTGAGGTGGGCAGTATACTTGGAGCTGACGACAGATGGAGATGTCACCTCCTTAATATTTGCAATGATGGCAAGGTGAGTTTGTTTGTCCTGAGGGCAGCTAGAGTGCAATTGCCTTAAGGCACCAGTCCTTTAGGCTGGCTTCAACACGTTTGGAGGTGCCTTATTTGGGGAGGTGGCGGTCAATTCGTACTTGGCATTAATCCAAGTCAGGTTGGCTTTTAGGCTATGGAAGGTGTGTTTTTCATTTCATTTTATGTCCTTGGTTGTGGATGGTGTGCTTTCTCCTTTTGGCTGAATTGAGCTCTATGCTTGGGTCTCAATGGCTAAGTGTTCAAGGTTCGTGATAGAGGTGTCGGTGGACAGGGTGACAAAATTTGGGGCAGATACCCCGATTTATTTGCAATTGTCAACTCAACAAGCTTTGTTCAGAGAAATAATGGACCAATGCCTGAAACAAATTCTTCTAAATAATGACCCTTTAGTGGTGGTGGGAACTAAAATAATCCTGGGTTCCAGGCATTTGGCGAACAAGGAGTATGGCAGATATAATCTACACATTTCGTCTCAATTTTTGGCTTCTCTCCTAGATATCCAGGTTGATAAGCCAGGGAAAAATTATTTCTTGAAAAGATGTTCAAGGAGGATTTCGTAGAAGGGGTCGATGTTGTTCTGTGGGTGGTGGTGGCTAGGAGAGGTGTCCCACGTCCTTACGACTTGGAGCACCTATTAGATTCAAACAAGGCCATAAAATTGTACCTGTTTCTTCTTGATTTGAGTAGGCCTGGTCTCATGAAGCATAGGATGGTTGTTGCGGTGGCGGTGGAGTTCTTAAAGAAGTTCTTTGGGTTGTTGGCAATTGGAGGTGTGGAGTGGAAGAAAGACTTTCAAGAATTTGCAGAAATGAATCATTTCATGTAAGTTTAGTTTGGTCAGGTTTTGGCATTGTAGGTTAGGGTTTTTCGCTTTTAATTACCTGACTCTACTCTGGTTTGGTGATGGCATGTTGGTCGTTTTTGGTGTTTGTAAGATTGTAGGTTTTGGTTGGGCTAGTTGGTAGAAGCTTCTGGTTAGTACTAGTTTTTGACATTATTGTCTAATGGTTGATACTAGTATATTTCCTGCAATGGCAAATTTATGTAGCTGAAACTTTTATTTCTAATATCATATAAATCTAATCTTGCATATCAAAAAAAAATGCATATATATATGTATGTATGTGTGTCTGATTTACATACATGTATATATATGTATATATATGTTTATATATGCATTCATATACAAGTTGCTTGTTTTGGAATGGCTTAAAGGTTTCATACACTATCATTTAAAGTAAGAAACTTGAATTTTCATTTTGAGCATCTATATATGTATACATTTCTACACTAAAGAAAATAATTTTCTTTACAATGCTCACTTTCGTTTCCTTCAAATCACAAAGTTTGAATAGACAATTTAATCCACAAACCATTCATTTTCAAACATTGAAATTACATTCTCTTATATATGCAAATTAGTTCAAATGCAAGTCATCATGTCATTTGTGGTATGTGCATCCAGATTCCAACTGGCTTACCATTGGATTTGGCTAAACAATCCTACTTCAATCGTGTTCTCATCCTTCAACCAGCGACCCTGCAACTGCACACACTTTGCACTTGCAAATTTATCAATAACGTTCAATTCTTAGTAACATATAAAATACATTTTCAAAAGTTCATAAAGTCAACATCAGTTAACTTCTTTCATTCAATTTTTCGAATATTCCAGAATCTCCAATTAATATTTATTGAATTTCTTCAATAATTCAATTTACCATATTATGATAAATATGCAATAAAATTGGGTTATGACAATGAAAGTTGTGTTGAAACAATTCGTGAAGCAGTTGCATGTTAGGTGTTCTATACCTCTTTATGTGACTAAATTTTTTAACACAACCCGACTATATACTTTAAACAAAGTTTCTGTATGTCTAGTATGAGAAAATATACTATTTGTTTGTAGAGTCAAAGTCCACACAATAAATACAGTCACCTTGGTCATTAATACCCTGGTGCATTGTATCTATTTGCTACATCAAACAGGGTTGTTCAAAACTATGAAGCCTCCAAGCAAAGAAAACGCAACATCATCAACAACTAACAACATCAAATTTCTATCCATCATCAAATAATTTCTTCTAACTAACATCCATCTTGCATAGCAATATCATTAGTACCATATCCATCTTGCATCCATAATGTCATCAATACATATCATGATGATAATAAACCAATAAAAACATCATGTATCATGTATGGAGCATACATCCATCACAAACATCATATATCAAAATGATATATGGATCATCCATAATAAAACACGATATGAAAAAAAGTATGATCCATCTATCCATGTCTTATGCATACATCAGAAACGTACAAAAATATATAAAAACATACATCATCATACATAGTCATCCATGATCATCACATAAGCATAAAATTAGTTGAATCAAAGAAGGTATATATCATATATATATCATCATAAAAAAAGGGAGAATACCATAGTACATCATCAGTGAGACAAGTGTGATAGGATAATACAAAATAATTCATCTATACAAGGCCTCGACTGGGTCAATGAATATATATATACAAAATTCATGTTTTCAATATGTCTTTGAACAATAAACAACATGAGGATCAAGTACAAAAAATTAAAACTACCCAACAGGAAGGAAAAAACCCTATAGACTAGGCTGCGGAGCACCATCTAAATCTAGTTATCTAACAAAATGATCACCTGCCTTGCCACCACCATCACCCACAACATTAGGCCCTCTGAACTGTGGATGTCAAACAACCCTAGGAACAATAGCATCATATAAGGTTTGATAGTATGTGGACATTTGTAATAGCCTATCTCGCTTAGCTCATATACTATCACACTTTGTCCTCAAACTATCCCTATCAACAGTAACACCCTATAACTGTGTCTCAGCCACGAGATGCCGTCCAATCTTTGTCTCACTCTGCTTTGAAACCATCTCACTCCTGTCAGCAGTATCTCTCTCAACTATCGTTGTGGCAAGCTATGCCTCTAAGGCTTGTCGTCATGCTATCTCTATCGCTAATTGAGCACCTCCATCCCCAGGTGGTGGAGGAGGACCTAGAACATGTACATGCACCTGAGGAATCTGATCATCCTGCACTTGATCACCCTGTGCCCCAACATGTCAAGCCCTAGTGGAGCTTTTTAAATTTTGAAAAAAAATTGTGTTGGCTCCTTGCCTGGTCATGTTTTATTGCTTCTGTGTCTAAGGGTAGGGTTTACAGTTTTAGTCTTGAAGCCCTCATTTCAAATTTTATGGTCTTAAACCCTTGGGCGTTCTAATCCTTTGTTGACTCATTACTCCTAGTTACCGATCATCTTAGTTACATCTTGAGCCATCAAAATCGTTGTTATTACCGCCCCCTTGGTCTAGGTTTATCGGTTGCCATGTGTGTTCCCATTGTTTTAATTCTCCTATAGTTGGGTGGAAATTTTTTAATGCTAAGAGACTTAAGTCTTAAGTCTTAGGTGCCTCGCTACCAATGGCACCTAAAGCACAAGTTTCCACTTCCAAAACCAAGCCCAAACTTCTCTCCCAAGGCATTGTTGACCAACTGAAACCCTCCACCAACAAAAAGGTTGAGGGAAGGGCTTTGTTTTATGGAACTAGAATTAAGGAAGGGTTAATGGACAAGCAATATTTCATCAAGGGTGCCGAGTTTCCCTTCATTAGGTGGAAATTGTTCCAACATTGGTTCAAAAATAGAAATCTTTGGGTTCTTGTTTGCAACCCTTGGAGATTGGACATGGGAAAGTTGGTAGTTCCCAATGTGTACATGGATATAAACCTATTGAAGGATATTGCTACAAGGTATGACCCTGTTTCTAAGGTAGTCAGGGCATTTGATGGTGTTGATATGTTAAGGATAACCAAAGAGGAAATTGCAGCAATCTTCCAGGTGCATGAATGGAGCAAATATATGATTCCAATTGACATGGATGTCTTCAAAAATGAATATGAGAATACCAGGGTGCTGCTCAGAACAACAATGTTACCTATGCACACTGCAAGTACTAGGGTTGGGAAGAATAGGAAACAAATAAGGATTGGTAAAGATGAATTAGAATCCTTCCTCATGAAGTATTTTGCTAACTACTTCAAGAAAACAGTGCATTCCTTATGTCAGATTATTGGTTTTAATCCACCAAACACCCTGCCAAGGGAGTATAGTTATATGGCAGCACATTTGCAACACCCAACCTTCAATGTAGTTTATGACTATGCCACATATTTGGCAGAACACATCCAAAAGGGTTTGGTTGAATTGAAAGGTGGAAAAGACTGGGTAAAGTTCTGGCGGTATTCTATTTTCATGCATATGTTCTTGTATAAGTGAGAAAAGAATTTTGGTAAGGATATGACATTGAAGAAAAAGGAGGATGGTATTGATCTGCCTATCCAATGTTGGACCCAAATTCTCAATAAAGATGATCCTAAATTTGACTATGTGGTGTTCCACAATGTCTTTGCATCAAAACTAAGGAGATTCTTGATTCATGACCCACTGAGGATCCCCAAAGAGATCCATGATTTCTTGAGGCCCAAGGAAAAGAGGATAGATTTGAATTTGAGCCATAATTGGGGGGATATAATCACATATCTCAACACAACAATTTTTAGATTTTATGGCACAAATGTGAATCCGTATGTATTACCAAGAGATGTGCCACTAAGGATTGAATTCTTGGAGATCATGAGACAATTGGGAGGAGATCAAATGGCACACTTTCCTGAAACACTGAGGAAAGGCTCATTCTTCCCTGAATGGACATCGTTTGCAGATTTTGTAATGGCAAAGGGAGGATGGAAGGACTTGGGGTAGCTTCTTGCACCATACAAATTGAGCACTATGCGCCCAAGGAACCATGACCCTGAGGGCTTTATTGCTGCATTGAAGGAAAAGAATAGAAGTGGATCTTTTATGCACAATTTTTATTATCCTGAGAATGCAATCAAGAATATTTTTGACTTTCAAGAACAAGAGAAGAAAGAAAAGCATCTTTCTTTCAATAATATGGTGGAGAAAGTTAAAAAATCTGATCCCAATAATGATCCTATGCCCAATATTCAAGGTGAATTTAATAGAGTTATGTATGTTCTGGAAAATTTTGAGAACATAGTGGGCGTCTTGAGAGAAGAGCGTGAGATAACAGACAAGGGGAAATCAATAACTGTTGAAGATCTTACGACAATGTGGGAGGAAAGACCCTCTTATCAGCTAGAACCAAAGATCATAATATACTCCAGGAGGAAGGAAACAATCAAGAAGCAACAAACATTGCTAACCCCTACTACATCAGAGAGGTCAAGGGCAATTTCTCCTATGAGGTCAATGTCATCACCTCCAAGAAGGGCCCCACCAGTTGTGATTGATGTTGATTCACCTCCAAGAGGTCCTTCTCCATCAGACCAACCACCTGCCAAAACAAAAAAAGTTGAAGAGGGGTAGTTGACTATCCAGAGACAGATGAGTATGATATTTTGGTCACACCTAAAGAGATGCAACAAGGAATGCCTTCTCCTCCGAGGGAGATTGCATCAGGCTCAGGAGAAAGCAACCTTAGATTGGGAAAGGATGACATCAGGGGTGTAAATAATGTAGATGATTTGAGGCAAGAAGCTTGCAAATCATTCATGGAGGATGATTCTTTTATTGAAACAAAGCCATTTAAAGATTTTGTGTGGAGAAAAAAG
The DNA here is from genome assembly GCA_007258455.2 of Sequoia sempervirens. NCBI lineage: Eukaryota > Viridiplantae > Streptophyta > Pinopsida > Cupressales > Cupressaceae > Sequoia > Sequoia sempervirens. Next base: position 17,560 of record VDFB02046647.1, read on the forward strand.
GCTTGAAAGTATGCAGAAAATGTGGCTACAGAAAGGAGCTTATATCCAAAGCTTCCTAAAAGCATTGTCCAAGCAAATGTAAGGAAAGTTATGAGGAAGGAATTTCAAGATATGATAGTTGAAGAGGGTAGAGCACTTGTGTAGAAAAGTGGTGTGTTATTGTTGTCTGAATGGGATATTGCAGATGTAGTTGTGCTATGGTAGGTCTGAAAGGCCAATATTCCAAACAGAGGAAGAAGCCAAATTGGCACTTTAAGGGTCAACATTCAATGAAGAATGGGATGCCTTGGCTATTTGGCCATTTTCTTTGGGATCTAGAAAGCCAAGAGTTGCAGAACCAACTGACTTTAGTGCACAATTGGTTATAAGGAGAGTTTCTGATACTCCCACATCAAAAGCAACTGATATGACAATAAATGTTGTTAAATTCACCAAGGCTATAGTAGAAGGTCTCACTACTGAAAGAGAATCCTACAGGAGTAAATATAATGACCTTGTGGATGAATATAATGAGTTAGCAAAGGGTGGCTACACTAGAAATTGAGTTAGCATTGTATAAGCAACAGGTAGAAACATTGAGGAATCAAGGCCTAGCTAGCTCAAGTCATGTTGCATCCACCTCTCCCATAGCACATCCTCAGTCTCCTCCTCCTACACCAGAACAATCCTTGGTCATAATACCATACAATTTGGGCCGAGAACCAATTGCAGTTGAGGAGCCAAACACATCAAGTACAACTCCATCAAATGAGCCAACAAGGGAACAATTGCTCTTGGAGATTGAAGTGTTGAAGAAATTGTTTTCACAGGTTCAAGACACTATGTATGAAAACAATTCATATATTATTTATACTATTCTAAAGCATATAAATAAGAAAATTCAAAGTAAATTGAATAGTGTTTGTTTGAATTGTTCTTCAATGCTACAAGCAATAAGGTTGTCCCAAAGAGCAAGGATTTATCTACCCCAATCTTGGACAAGTGGATTCCTAGGGTTGGTGACTTAAAGCTCATGGCAATTGGGGTTGCATATCAAAAGGATAAATATCCAAAGATTGGCCCACTTTACAAATTTTTTGATGGGTTGATTAAAGAGAAAAAATTTCAGGGGTATGTCATTCCTTTGGAAGCAAAAATAAGAGAATTAAAATCAAGGTTTGATGAGGCAGAATTGGTGTTGCTACCTAATATCCAACATAAACATGATGAGGTGAAGCCTCTGCAAACATAGAAGGGTTGGGTGGACACAACTATTGTTTTTCAAGCAACTCTCATTTGTGAGAATGTTGATATTGACATGTTAAAGAATACTCTTGAGAAATTGTCTTTCATCATCAACTTCCTACAAGACTTTGATAAAGAAGCTAATTCAGTGATGGAAAAGTACACTCCATATAGGAAAAAGATGGATGAAATTGTAGGATATAATTGGCCTTCTGATACAGAGTATGAATTGTGGAAGAAGACTCTCATTGATGATTTGGATTTGTGAGTATAGAGATGGAGAACACATATACATGGTCGAGTATAGTGCAGGTCTGGCCATAGAGATTACAATGCAAAAGAGATGTTTCTCTAATTTCAAATTATGATAGGTGAAGTTGATTATTGTTGACTTCGACTAAGTGTTGGATGCTGATCTAGATTTTGATCCACCTTTTTCCCTCCTTTTGCACACTTTTTGTCATTTTGTTGAAAAGAATAAAGATGTTGCAACGGTTTCAAGACCATTCTCTTTAAAAAATTGCCTTTTAGAAGGCATGGGAGGCTCCACTGACTGAAAGACAACCTTTGGCTCAAGTGGAGAATATTCTTTTGTTGGTTGTAACCTTTCCTCATGGAATGACTATTATAGATTGTCAAATGAAAATGTGACATGTGTAATATTCGTCCTGATGCTTGTTTTGCTCCCTTATTCTTATAAAGGGAATTCAGGGCCATTAGTACAGATCTTTTGTTGAATTCTAGAGTTGAATATGCAAATTAAGAACATAGAGAAAGTACATTTTGAGTTTGTAAAGGTTTTGAGTCGAGCAAGTAATTTTGTCAATTGTCTGGTTTCCAAGCATGTTTGAACTAATAATGCAAATCTTTTGAGTCTATTGTCTCTCCATTTATAACATTCATATGAATTATTAATGAGAATTTGATCAATGATCTTTCTATTAATGTTCATTATTACTTTGCAATGAAGTATGTTTTAATTTTGGCTCTGGTTTAATGAATCAATTAAAATGCTTGGATTAGAACATGAATTCATAAAAGTGTTGAGTGGATCTGATAAGTAGTGGTAGAATATGAGAATATGATATGTGAATTGTAATGAAATTTCACAAAGGTCATGAATGTTTGGAATTAAAATTACCTCATAGTTCGGTTTATTATGTTTTGACTCCCTACCCTGAGATAAGACACTAATATTAAGGTGTTGAACATATTTCTTATGGTTTTGAGCTTTCAATTTGAGAACAAATTGCATAAAAAAATTGTTAATTGATCTATCTTTGTTGAAGTTTAGTGTTGTATGGTATTCTCGGCTTTAGGTGTTTAATTATTTTAAGGAATTGTCAATTTTTTGAAGGATTTCATCTATTTAGCCTTTGATGAGAATATATTTGTTGTGTTATACAATGTGTGATATAATTGTCTAGAAGAATTGCAGGATACATATTTTGGGATCACCCTCCCGAGTTTTGCAAAGACCAAAGTGCAGGAGAAGAAGCATTCTAGCTTCCTCTTGTTCGTTGGCCAATCGTCTCCTAAGTATTCGAGAATTGAATCTAGAAAATTCATAGATGCTTGGTGGGATTTGCTTGGTTCTTTAAAAAAACCAATAGGCCCTATCTGGTTGCTTTGCAAGAACCTAAATACGTTGTCGCTCCTCATGCCAACCTGTAATACCTGCTTTAGCTAATGCAAGGTCACCCCCAAGATTTGTGAATCTCAAAGGCCTACATTGTGCCCACCACTGATCAAAATCAAGTGTGGTACCCAAATCTGCTAAACCAACCGACCAACCCCAACCAATTGGGGAAAGTGCTCTGAATGTAGGAAAAATAACATCTCTGTCTTCTTGGTGACCCCATACACGGACCTCCCTAATGGTTTAACTGAAACGAGCCTCATAAGTATCAGGAAACCGACCTTGTCTCTCTCCAAACTGACAACATACTTTGTTTGGCAAGTAATGCTCTAGCAGAGAGTGGGAGCGACCAATCAACCTTCAGGTCCACCGACAACAAACACGTTGCTCTGGATCCTCCAACCATGCCTCACAATCCATATACGGTCTCCAAATAAAACCTGGCATATCACCGAACACACGATGTGAGTACGGAAGATCCCTAGGCAAGGTGTAATGCAAGAAATCTCCATAACTCTATGAGTACAGATCCTCAAGAGTACGATCATGTATCCCATCAAGTCGAGCAACTACAATGTGCTCTTAGACCCAAATATGCAAAAGAAAAACACCTGCAAAAATAGATTTCCCACCTCGATATACAACCTCGTGCATATCTCTATAGAGGTGGGCAAGAAGACACAGACCCCAAGCATATCTGGTCCCATGCTCAAACATACCCTTAATGCAAATACCCCATCCAATAGGAAGCTGGCGACCTCTCCTATCAGGAACAACTAGTCCTAAAATCAAACCACAAACGACAAGAGAAACAGGGCCTACACTGCCAACAAACTCAGACAAATCAATCAGATTGTCGCACCTCCAAGTGTCTGAAACCCAATACACATCGCATGGCATGAGTACCCGGTCAAACATGATATGTAACAAACTCACCATGGATAGGAATGCAGAGAATCCTCCACACATCCTCGAGTGTAATAGTTTCCTCTCCTATGGGTAAATGAAATAGGGACATCTCTAGATGCCACCACTCCACAAGTGCAATCATCATCATTGTATGAGTCTAGATGGGAGGCATGTAATAGATATGACGAAGCCTAACCGCATCTAGAAAGTTTCGCTCCAAAACATTGAAATCGGTAATCGAATTAACATATCCTGAGGTTGTCTCTCCCTCGGCTGTAGTGGTTTAAGGACCACCTACAATCTTTTAACCCACGATGTTAGGGTTTCACTCTAAACACACAAAATGACATAAAAACAATGAAAAGCAAAACTTAGGGTTCCAAACAGGAAAAAGCTAATAATATTTAGCAAAAGCAAAGAAACAACAACAAAAGTGAGGGTTTAGGTCAAAGGCAAGAATATCAAATGCAAGGATCTGAAGTAAGTGCGAAGATCTATAGCAGATGCATGGAAAACAAACACAAGCATTCAAAAGCGAAGATTTACATCAAAAGTATAAAACAAAGGTGAAAATCCAGGTCAAAAGCGAGGATCTGAGGTAAGGGCGAATTTTTATGTCAAGTGTGAGCTTCTTGAACAATCAAGTGCAAGAAAAATGATGCAAAGGCGCCAAAAATCCTAGAACTTCGCTATTAACCTAGGAAACTTTGTACACAAAATACAAGAATATGACAAGATGAAAGCGAGAAGTGAGAGGGTACATACCAGGCCACCGATGCCTACGAGCCGTCCAAACTCTTGAACTAGGTCCAAACAATGTGGGGCTCCCTGAATCTTAAGCATTGCTCCTCGACAACTGACAGAATGGGAAATCCAAAGACAAGAATTAGCTATAGGATCAAAGCACAAATGAGATAATTAAAACCCTAATTACCTATATTAACCCTATAAAAATTCTAATTTCACTTAGGAAACCCTAATTTTTACTTAGGGAACCTTCCTACATTCAAATTAGGACTTCCTGGGAACATCGAAATGAGCAATGAGGGACTCATAGACCTAATTTTTCGTTCCTAAATACAATTGAACTGAAAAATAATAGTGTCATGAGCCTAACCTCAAAATTGAAATTTTTGGCCAACCTCTCGAGGGGGCAGCACAGAGACCAACCATCATTTCGCTAAATGTCGGGGCAATTAGGGCATAGTTTTTTTCAAAAACTCGATCTTAAAAAATAGAATCTTTGAAACAAAGCAACCAATACTTTGTATCAAATAGGGGCAAAATGTAGAGATGTAAAACTGGCCTAAAAACTATCACACACCCTAAACGACATTTTCACATCATCAACATCATTATCATTGGACATCACTGCATTTCACACCAAAAACCCTAATTTCCCCTATTAATTGAATAATACGACATTATTTAATTGATTCACTTTTTCATCATTCTTGACAAAATAAATAAATTCCATTTATTTAATCAAGTCCTGAAAACCCTATTTCTACTATTAATTGAATAAACAATATTATTTAATTAATTCATGTTTCTATCATTTTGACTAATTAAATAAATTACATTTATTTAATGAGGTCAGGTAATCTAACTTCATTTGTCCTGATTAGTTAAATAATGCCACTTATTTAATTACATCACTAAATCACCTTATTCCCTTAAGTTAATTGAATTATTAAATCAAAATAATTTAATTATATGACACTTTCCCTCCAAAAATTTGAATAAATCAAACTATTCAAATCATTTATAAAAAATCAAATCAAACTAATGCAACTTTATTTGCAAAAGTCAAACTTGATTTGCACATTCAACTCCAAAATGAATGAATTAATTAAATCAATTAATTAATCATTCTCAACCACTTTCTTGATTGAGTAAATTATGATCCCCTAATTTCTCAATCTTATCTTGACAAATCAATCTATTCCTGATTGAGCAAATTACGATTCCCTAATTGATCAATCTATTCTTCAATCCCACTGATCATTTAATCTATTTCTTCAATCACACAAATTGTGCAATCTATTTTGCACAATTATTTATGTCTAAATCCTTTCAACACCCTTTTGAACATCGATCTTGATTCAACATTGTTTAATCTTGATCATCCATTTCAAATCTCATTTTCTATATAACAAACCTCTTTCCTCACAAAAAAAGATTGAAGAGTCAACATCATTTGCACAACGAAGTATTGCCAACATTCAAAACCACCATTAGAGCTTCAAAATTTCTTCAATCAACCAACCAAGACATTGTTCTTCAAGGACATGAACTATGGAGGCTTCATAGTGATACGAGCAATCCAACATCATGTGAGCACACTCTAGTACAAATTGGGTAATTGTTTCATTGTTGAATTCAATTGTTTATGTATTGCATTTTCATGTTCTTGAATTCAATATTTTAAATTGTTCATTTCATAAGTCTAGGATTAGATCTTAAATTAGTGTTCTTGATCTTAGACTAAATTCTAATTTCAATTTCATTTCTCTTGTTTGCATCTATGATTTTCCCTTTCACACACTTATATATATACATACATACATATTTACCAATTATCAAAATATTTTTGCAATCAATTTATTTCGTCAAGATAACAAGATCATTTTATTGACTATCATCGCCAACATATAATGATAATAAATTATTTTAATTTTCTTTTCAAAAAAGAATAAACAAGTCTTGACGACTAGGTTAGACTTTACCTATCAACTTAGTTTGAACTCAATTTAAATTAATACTCAAATTGACTTGATGAGGTTTAAAGTAGACCTTTGTGTGTGTGTGAAAACTCAGATGGAAATACCCGTTATTTCGAAGTCTATTCTCCTCTCCCAAGTGATACAGGTAAAAGCACAAAGTTGTGTCACACTTTCAACCAACTTATCAATACAACTTAATTTAAATATTTCTAACTAAAAATCAATTTTGGTCAAATATATGATCTAATAAGATTCATTCTAGCTAAGTTAGATACTTCCACAATTTTCTCAACTAAAATTGTTGGCTAAAAATATATGGAGCACCATTTTGAGTCCAATTTACCAAAAAAATAAAATTATTTGAAAAACTTGAAGTTTCAATAACTCATACTAATGTAAATAACATTTTTTAAAAATATAAAAATACCCATTTCTAAATCCACAAGTGTAGTTTTCAAAAATATATTTATTTTAATAGTTTAATTATTATTTATATTTTATTTTTATTTTTCCTAAAAGTAGGTTATCAACACAAAATATTAGGTTGATTACCATGCCAAAGAAAAATACTAAAACTTATTAAAAAAATTGAAAAAATATGATGCACTAGATAAAAGAATCTATTTCAATATGGTATAATTTTTTTCCATTTTAAATAAATATTTAATATGAAAGTTGACGTCTAATGGAAACAACTATTTTTTTATTCAAGCACATTTTAATACTTATTTAAAAATATGTATTTATAAAAATTGAAAAAAAAATTCATACACTAAAGTTTCAAGTTATAAATACACACAAAAAAATGAAAGAAAAAAAATTACTATAAAAAATTTGACGTCCAATGTAACTTCATTTTTCAGCATTTTATCAACAACTAAATTATAGTGTTAATTTATTAAAAACTAGTTTAAAATAATTTTTTAATTTTTTTTTAAAAATGCAAACATAAAATATACTAAAAAATACATATTTTACTAATTTACATCATTTCAAAATTCAGAACATATATTCCACTTTTTAGTGATTCAAGTTTAAAATTTGGATCAGTGTTGGTCATTTCCTTGATAAAGTGTGACACAACTTTGTGCTTTTACCCATACCCTCTCTCTAGAGGGCAAGAAATAATCTTGCATTTCACTTAGAAAAACATTCACATAGTTAGTTGTTAACCATCACGACCTAATCATAATGTTGATTAAATTACATATAATCATTAAAATGCAAATACATCTCATTACATACAATTTCATCAAAACATTAAATATCATAATGACATCGTCATGTATCAAAATTGCATTTTAACGTAAAAGTTAAAAGTAATTTGGTAAAGCAAAACGAGGTGTAAAAGATGTCCTAACATCCTATGATTATGATACATTTTTTATTGGACCATATTATAGTAGGACATCACTTGGATTCATATAAGGTCTTTGCATAATTATTGCACTATGAAGATATTTTGACTACTATTGTCTTGTGCTTATAGATAGATTATTTATGTTATTTTGTATGTTTTTTTGTTAAAACTTAGTTTTAGTAACGTTGGTAAGTGTTGGTATGAAGTTAGGTGGCAAGGAAACTAGACTTATGTGATAGACTTTATATAATGTGGGATTAATGTCGACCTAAATGTATATGAATATTCAATCCAATATTTTATTAGCATCAACATGGCATTATAGGTAATTATTGTATATGATGGCATGAATAAATGCAATATTTCATACCTAGTGGAAACTTTGGAAGTGGTTATGGAGATCTAGTTTGACTCTATTTATCCTACAGGGTTTATGCAAATAAATTGAAGTGATTATTACTTTGGTTTTGTAAGCATTATGAGTTTTATGAAATGGTCACAATACAATTGTTTCTTGTTGATAAGTAATCTTAATATTAATGAGATGATCCTATAAGGATTTTGATAGGTTCATGTTGAACTATGAATAATAATGGGGTGAGATTTAATTGAGATCTCAAGTTCTTGGATGAAAGTGCTTTAGCGCATGTTTAAGACAAGTTCCTTGCATGTCATTAATCATTATTAATTGTTGAGCATCCTTAAAAGGAACCATGTTGGGGTATGAATAGTAGCCCAAGAATTTGGAGTTTTATGATTAATCAATTAACTCAATGAGTTGTGGTTTGATTTGGAATGGGTATTGGCAAACAGTCAATTGTTACATTATTTGATATTAAACCCTTGTATGGTTTTCCTTCTATTGTATTCTTTCTACCTACCTCACTTCCCTAAAGAAAGTTACTTGAGTGGTTATGAAACCTTTTGGGTTTAGGGAATGTGACCCATGTATTTCAACCTAGCCAATTTTTAAACATTTTCGAAATCATGAATCCCCATATATGTTGTCTAGTCATTATTCCATGTGCAATTATCCAATCCCTTGCTAAATTGAAATCAGCAATTTGTGCTCATAGTTGCAAGCCATTAGCATTTAAATTTTATGTCACATGCAAAGTTCCTCTACTACCTTTAGCTCAATCCAATTGAGAATACCATTATCATCATCATCAAGTTTTGTTAACAAATATTCTCAATTGTTTCATGATTAATCAAGAAGTTTTCAAAGTTGTGGATTGTGGTTATAATTCCAAGTGGTCGAGTTCAGTTTCTCTAAAAGAGTGTAAGTATCAAGTTCATTATATTATCTATTAAGTTAGCTATAGAGAAGCTAAATATACACACTATGAATAGATGGCACTTAAAAGTTATATATGTTCTTTCTCAATCATGAATGTCACAACTAGTGTCATTTTGATGTTAACCACTCAACAAACAATGAAATGATGAAGAAAATGTGATGTTATTCACAAGCATAATTATTTCCATACAAAATGTCCTAGCCCCAGCCTCTTAATGACAGAAAAATCTGAGAAGTTACTTGGAATTAAAAATAGCAATAAAGCGCTATGAAACTGGTACATAAAAGTGGTTAAAGTTGGCACAAATTTTTAATGGTTGTCGACACTTTAACACGAGTTCGAAACCTACTCAAAACACCCGACATACCTACATTTTATCGGAGCTTTTATGAGGTTATTAAATTTATTTTAACTCGGCGAAAATAGCCTTTGTCGGAAACTTGTTAAGGTTTTGAATCTAGTTCAAATGACCAAACTTCATTTTATCGGGTGTTTCCATTCGTTTCAAATGACCAAAATTCATTGAATCGGGGGTTTCACTGGTTTCAAATCTTTTTCTTCCTGCCGACGAATGAAAAAATGTCTTCTACTTGCAGGTGTACGCAAATAAGGGTTTCAAATCAGTAAACGAACCCATCAAAAACATAAGGGATAGAGGAGCTTTGTCAGACTTTATGGCTGCAACTACTGCGCAGAGAAATATCAACTCTTGACCCACCATTGTTGCGGAATACGCTCAAAATGGATCTGGTTATTGGGCTGTAGAAATTTTCAAGCAAATGGAATCGACTGGTGTGAAGACAAATTCCACAATCTTTGTGGGGAGCTCGGGAACAGCGTTTGGCAACTCATTAAAGCTTAACAGGAGGATGATTTTTGGGAGATATTATAGTTGGAAGAGCTCTGGTATGCGCATATGCGAATGTGGAAGCATAGACGAGGCATAGATGAACTTTTTGACCGAATGTCTTACAATAACGTGGTATCATGACCATAATGATTGCAGGCCGCGGCACAATACGGATCTGTTGATTGGGCTATAAAAACTTACAAGCAAGTGCAAATGGGAGGTGCAAAGTCGAATTCCACAACCCTCGCCAGCATCCTCACGGCCTGCCAAAATAGGGGCTATAGAAAGAGTGTAGCTGTCCATCAAAGCGTAATAGAAAGGGGATGTTTGGCAGAGATTATAGTTGTAAATGCTCTGGTTGACATATCTGCAAAATATGGATGCATAGATAGGGTATGTAAACTGATTTGACAAAAAGATAATGCAGAAAGTTTTTGGATTGAACTGTGTATGAGTTTCAATGACGCATCGGATCACACTCAGTGATCCTCATCAGGAAGTGAAGATAATGCAGAAGCTTTTGGATTAAACTGTGTATGAGTTTCAAGCGATGTTTTGGATTGCACTCAGTGATCCATCATCAGAAAGAGGAGACTGGAAGAAAACTCATACCAACTATTGACAAAGAGATTTCAACTTATGGGCTGCGACCATCACTAGTTGAACACAAAAATGGTTTTGTTAGAAAAGTTTAACTTTCAAGCAAATGCTTTTTGTGGAAAAACAATAAAATTCACACAAATAAAGCAAGATGCTAATGATGTTTCAGTAACTTTGGGCGTTTATCTATCCCCATCGATTTGTATGCAATAGGCATGTGGTTACTTTTGTTCTCTCCTCTGTGCATAGCCAAATATTGAACATGTATGTACTTCATAAGAAAATAATGATAAAATTACCATGTTTCTAAGTTACTATGCAAGCGTTCCAAATGGTAATAATAATGGTGGCTGCACTTGAGAAGGCATCAGAGAAGAAATTTCCTCTAAAATTTGATGTTCTTCAGCCCAAAGATTTTGAAACTCTGTATGCATTTATAGAGAAGGCTGAGGATTTAAAAGTGGGAAAGCATTGCATGGAAGATCTTTATTTATTTAGTGACCATTGGAATGCTAACTACCCTGATATGTGACCTCAATATGTCATGGACTCCTATTTCTGCAACTATCACCCTTGTATTCTTTGATTTTACAAATGCTCATCCCTCCCTTATGAAGGTTTCTTATTCTCTTTTAGTATTCTTCTCAGGTATGTTTCCCACAGTAGATGGATTCAACAAGACTGACTTACTAGGTGCACTGTAGGATGTTGTTGAGCCTCATGTACGAATTGATAACCTGCTTGAGTTAATGACTCTTCCATACAAGTCTTTTTTTTGCAACTAAGGATTTTATTTAAAAAAAAAAAACAAAATAGAACCAAATAAACTCTAATTTTAACTATTATTGTATTTTCAAGAATCAGTTTTAACTTAGTTACGGATTGAAAAGCTATATACTCTCTTATTTGTAAGAGGAGGAGGGAGTTCTGAGCTAGAAAACTGAGTCTGTAGAGCTCTTCATTTAAATAAAAGATAATATAGCTTGTCCATGAGTTAGTATGTTGTCTTTTTTATTGTATTTTCTTCATATGTTAAATTTATAATCTTTCTTTTGAATTTTTTTTTATCATGTGATGAATACAGATGTTTCTCCTTAATATATGTATTTATTTTATGCAACTCAGACGATATAATAGGTTGTTTTCTGATCTGAGTCATGAAATCCTATGTGAATATATTTTCCTTATGTCAAACCACATTCCTAGGGAATAGCTTCAAGCTTGGAGTTGTTCCTGAGCATGATCATTCCCTCTTCAATGGGCTTCATCTCAAAGTTGAAATTTGTATCGAATGGCTGGAAACTCAACCTTTCAGTTAATATGCCCTCACCATATAGGTCTAAGCTAGTAAGAAGGTAACCCATCATAATTAAGCTTCTCTATTTAAAGGTTTTGTGGTGTTTAGCTTTCCAAAATCTACTCCAATCTTGGATGGACTTTTATAGTCTCTATCATTATGGTTTGTCTTGATGTGAATGTGTGAGAATGCCTCTAAACTTATTTTAAGTAAAAAAGTTAGTGTATGTTCATTGAACATTATAGCCTTGTGTCTTGGATCAATAAGAAGTATAGGAGGGTATATGTTAGTCTCAAGGCTTGGTAAGGTCTATTCTTCCAAAAATTAAAGGTGCAATAAACTTGCCCATGACTTGGCTATGAATAAGTTACTGAAACCTACTAACTTGCATCAAATGATGATGTTGAATTAAGCCATTATGATTTAATAATGTGAACAACTCTTATTATGTATGGATGATTTGCTTTCTCTAATTGTATGCCTAGATCTGTGTTAATTTTAGAATAAAATTCCTTATGACTACCTTTGCTAACTATGGGAATTAATAGTAGTTATTGTCAAATATGGTGAGGTGTTTTGCCCTTAAATATGCTTAGTGGATAATTGTGATCAGTACTATGCAAAATTTTATGTACTTAGAAGTATGATATTGTTTAATATTATTGTTGCAAGATGTGTGCACTTGGTCTCCTTGTGTTGTGCAACGCAACACTCGAGTTCATGACATGGCTTAACCGCTTCCCGTGGATTCATTAACTCTAGCAATTGTATTGGGCATTAACAGGTCGATCTTTTGGTGCAACAACAACCGTCTATGCAACAATTGGTATCAAAGCCTGGGTCACGGGTTCAAACCCTTTGCTTGCGCTTGGGGGAGGGGGGGGATTGTTGCAAGGTGTGCGCCCTTGGTCTCTTTGTGTTGTGCAGTGCAACGCTCGAGTTTGTGACATGACTTAACCGCTTCCCATGGATGCATTAACTCTAGCGGTTGTATCGGACATTAACAAGTCAATCTTTTGGTGCAACGACAATGGTCTGTGCAACAACTACTATGGATTTAATTTTTGTCTAACAAATAATGTGTTTCCAAATAATAATTGAATGAAGTAGATGACCTTTGAGACAACTTTATGAGTTTGTATTTGTGTGTATGTGTCTAGGTAAAGGCCAACTCATGTGGGTTCAATGTGTTAGTTTTGTCATGGATTTTGACTCCAAGACCATTGGACCATTGTATGGTTTAATGGATCCTTGTAGGGTAATTTAACCAAACTAACTAGCCTTGGGTGTAAACCCTTCAAACAATATGATTTAGATCAATGTTCTAGTACTTTCTAAATGTCATAATGTTGAACTAAGATCAATATAGGAGTTGACTTCTTGCAATCACAATTAGGTTTGAGAAGGAAACTCTATGAGGGCGTAGGTAGAGGATAACTATTCTCTTAGTGTAACTTGTCCCACTCATCTTGAGGCGATCACTAAAATTGTAAAACCTATGACCCGCCTATGGATAAGCTTATCATTGTTCCAACATGATAGGAGTGAAGGAGTGTGCTCTGCCAAAGAAGTATTCAACTATATCATAAGGTTAGCCAACTTTCACCAATAGCATTTAGGTGATAGATGTCAAAAGCTACCTGATTTCATAGGGTTAGTTAGCTTTCACCAATCGCATATAGGTGATAGATGTCGAGAGCTACATGTTTCAAGAGTTCAATATTAGCATTGGTGTATCAAAAGAAACGTGTGTGCTTCCAATGTTGTGTTTCCCTAAGGTCTAATTCTAATAGTTGTGATATTTAAATTAGTCTAGGTGATTGATAGTATAGACACTAATCTTAGGTGAGCTAAAACCATATGGCATTTAAATTATATATTTATTCAATTATAAGATGAATCAAAGGCTTAATGGGCTATGAAAGTCTTACTAATGGCCTTATGTGATCTATATTGTTATACTTGTGACCTTGTCGATGATGACAACAAATAATATGGGATGCTTGCTCATCAACATAGTTGGCAATGATCTAGGAGAAAAGATGGAACCCACACTACAATATGAGATGCACCAACATTCTTCTTTTCGCCTTGGATGTACTTAAGGGCTTATGCATTAGTGAACTCAATAAAGGGGAAGATCATAGCAATAACATTGTCAACACTTCCCTTTTTGCCATCTCTACTGAACCCTCAAGAATTAGGTCTAGATCTAGGAAATTGTCATGCTATGTGAGCTTATCTTATTTTGTGCAAGATTGTACGCTTGTGGTGTAGATCTACCACCTTTGCAATGGTTGAGTAAGGTTATGAAAGTAGCTCCTCTAATTGGGAATAAATTGCTTGCTCAATCAAGAGAATATTTAAGGACCAAAAAAAAAAAATTGGTAGTAACCAAAGGTGGTAATTACAATATAATCCAAAAATTAGTACTCAATTGTAAACATCTTCATTAGGTCTAGACAAAACCCCAAGATGGCCAGACCAATATGGTCTAAGAAGATTTCTTATTGTTATTCCATCATTACTTTAATTTTCTCCTAGGAGCCTCCATCTAATTTCAGGCTTGTTGGCTCTATTATGTATAGCACCATTATTGGAGTCTAGTTGATTTGTTCCATCTGTTAAATTTTAATGATCAGATTGTATGCATAGAAATAAATTGAAATCAGACACAATAACACAGCAGATACCCTAGGAAAACCCTCCTCTTGAGGGAGAAAAACCCAGCAACAAATATATCTCTTATATATATGAGCAATGGCAACAAGTTACATTACAAAGAGGCCACACACAAGGCCAAAGATCAGCATCAGCAATGGCTGTAACAACAAAGAACAATCTGCTCTTGATGACTTTGCAATCTGCTGTTCAGAAAAGAATTGGCTGATTGCTTGTATTATCAAAGGAGATGATTACATTTTATAGAGAAGGTAGAAATACTATAGACATTAAAAAATGTCTATCCACCTCACCCACTAGCAAACCCACTATCTACTGTAGTGACCCACTACTAAACCCACTAACTATCCACTAGCAGCCCACTAACTGTCCAGTAGCAACCCACTAGCTACCCACTAGCTATCCACTAGCAGCCCACTAGCTATCCACTAGCAGATTCCTACTAACTATCCACTAGCAGCCCACTAGCTATCCACTAGCTATCCACTAGCAGCCCACTAGTAGATTCCTACTAGCTATCCACTAGCTATCCACTAGTAGCCCACTCACATGAAATATGAGCTGCCCACTAGCAGCCCATTCACATTAAATATGAGCTGCCCACTAAGCAGCCCACTAGCTATCCATATAAATAAATAGCCAATAGGCTATATTGATTTATGTCTTCACTCGTGGCTGGAAGGATGAACCCGAAGCTGCTATATCATTAACACTCCCTCTTAGCTAGGGAGAGAACTTCCAGCTGCTCAAGACAAATCACCTCAACATGATGCCCATCACATTGGCTACAACTAGATGTGAAAAGAAGAATATCACCTTAGCGTGATATTAGATATCGCCTCAACACGATATCAACCATACTATGGTGTGTACACATGTTCATCACTTGCATGATGTTGTCACCTCAACATAACACTCACAAGTACAAGATGTGTCATGGAGTCTCACACATGACATCCACCATGACTCAGTATCAGAGGATGGAAACAAGGGCTTACACCTCAAATTCCTCCATCTTAGAGGAAAATGCATTAACAAGGGCTTGCACCTCAAATTCCTCCATCTCAGAGGAAAATGCATTAACAAGGGCTTGCACCTCAAAGTCCTCTGTCTCAGAGGAAAATGCATTAACAAGGGCTTGCACCTCAAATTCCTCCGTCTCAGAGGAAAATGCATTAACAAGGGCTTGCACCTCAAATTCCTTCGTCTCAAAGGAAAATGCATTACCAAGGGCTTGCGCCTCAAATTCCTCCGTCTCAGAGGAAAATGCATTAACAAGGGCTTGCACCTCAAATTCCTTCGTCTCAAAGGAAAATGCATTAACAACAGATCTCCATGATGATGAAACTCCCTCTGAAGCTCCAAGTACTTGCATCAACCTTCTGACCTCCTTGTCCAAGGTTGCTTCTGATGAATTGTCAAAATCCCTCTGAATGTAAATTCCTCCTCTTCGAAGAAACTAATCTCAAAGATAACCTGAATAGGTTCCTCCTCTTCGAGAGATGTCTTTAGCTACCAACTCAGTCCCATGGCTGCAAGCTATGACTCCATGCTTGATCATTTCTCCAGTTGGCATGAGTTCCTTATAGGATGCCTCAAGCTCTTCTTCTCTAGGCAATCTCTCATCACCCTCCCGCTCCTCGATCTGTCTTGGAAGCATTTAGAGAGAGATTACTAATAGTTTAAACTATCCAGAAGAAATATCAAAGCTAGAAGCATACAAGAGTCACTAGCATGAATTAATAACTACATAAAAATTCATGAAAGGTACAAGTATAAGATACTTATCTCTTTATGTTGGTACACCAATGAGCTAGTCCTATAGCTATGTCTCATCTTCACTACCTTCACTCGATCTCGCCCTCATGAAGTGGGAATATGAAGCAACCATTTATCAAGGATTGAAGACTCCATTTAAATAACAGCCAATTAATGCTAGCCTTCAAGAGGCACTCCTCGAGACTTCTTCAAAAAAAACATACAACCATGAATTCCAAAGGGACTTCCATGCTGCCCATGCCTAAAGAAGTGTCAATAAATATATAACATTCTCATATTAGTTTTAACGAAACATGACTACCATGCATCAAGACCCCTTTGAACAGCAACAAGACATTCACCCGCACTGTAGAAGATAAGTCAACACAAAATAGCATTGACTTCATCACTTTCTTTCCATGGCACTTGCACACACAGACTCAAACAGCTTTTGCCATGCCTACTAATCATGTCTAAGATTTACAAACTCAAAAAAACCTTCAAAACTCCACTGAGCCACAAGAGACTATGTTCCTGTTAGACCAAATCTGATCAGATCTTTTAGTAGACCTGCTCTGATACCATGTTAAATTTTAATGATCAGATTGTATGCACAGAAATAAATTGAAATCAAACACAATAACACAGCAGATACCCTAGGAAAACCCTCCTCTTGAGGGAGAAAAACCTAGCAACAAATATATCTCTTATATATATGAGCAATGGCAACAAGTTACATTACAAAGAGGCCACACACAAGGCCAAAAATCAGCATCAGCAATGGCTGTAACAACAAAGAACAATCTGCTCTTCCTTGAAACTCAAATCTGCTCTTGATGACTTCACAATCTGCTCTTGATGACTTTGCAATCTACTGTTCAGAAAAGAATTGGCTGATTGCTTGTATTATCAAAGGAGATGATTACATTTTATAGAGAAGGTAGAAATACTGTAAACATTAAAAAATGTCTATCTACCTCACCCACTAGAAAAGCCACTATCTACTGTAGTGACCCACTACTAAACCCACTAACTATCCACTAGCAGCCCACTAGCTATCCACTAGCTATCCACTAGCAGCCCACTAGTAGATTCCCACTAGCTATCCACTAGCTATCCACTAGTAGCCCACTCACATGAAATATGAGCTGCCCACTAGCAGCCCATTCACATTAAATATGAGCTGTCCACTAAGCAGCCCACTAGCTATCCATATAAATAAATAGCCAATAGGCTATATTGATTTATGTCTTCAGTCGTGGCTAGAAGGATGAACCCGAAGCTGCTATATCATTAACACCATCTACTTAATACTTCCATTTTACATTTTCTTTCACAATCTTTCTTCAAGTTCAGAGCATACTACCTCTAAGAATGTTGCTTCAATCTGAACTATGCCTTATAATGATGTACACTTTCCTGCAGATATCCTCTGGTTTCATTATGAGATTGTATGGACACCTCGCAAAACACCATGATGTACAAATAGTTGAGAGGTTTCAGGAGTGTTGTTCTCCTTGAAATAGAAACTGTTGTAACAGCCCTGTTTTGGTGTGCTAGGTAGGCATAGTTAGTATAAGTTTGCTTATTCAAAGGACTGTTAATAGTTAGGGTTGATTTTCTATCAATAGTAACAGTTAGAGTTGCATGTGTTTAGAGGAAAAAGGGAACAAATATAAACTGGCAAATATGGTCACTGGCTTAGAACTATGGACTGTTGGATTAGAATAGGAATTCCTTGCTGGCGCCTTGACTGGGCTATATAGGAACACATTTGGGCTTGAATGAACAGTGGAGTTCATAACATGTAAATGTTTACTTTTCCAAATAAGATGGATATTCGCTATGTTTTCTGTTTGATGTTAAAAAGTTAATTATTTACTGCATGCTGTGTTGTGCGTTGCTGTGCTCTTCTCGTTGTCTGCTGTGATGGATTCTTATCAAGAGTGAGTTAATGATTAGCAGATCTGAGAATAGAGATTAATCTGCATTTATTAGAGTGCTGGGTTTTCTTTGGCTGATTTTTGTTTGCTAATGCATATCTTCACCATATTTCCCTTCTATTCTGCTGTGTTCGTTGCTGTACCTATAATAGGTTTGTTTTAACTGGCAGCAACAGAGGTTGTCTGCATCACAATACCTTCCCAAACACAAAGTAAGAGAGAAGACTTTTTCAAAGGAAGGAATTGCATGTGATATACTTGGAAAAGAAGTTTTGTGAGCTTATTGTTCTTAACTACAATTTTGCATTTTTTTCATGGCATGCATCAAGAAACTCTCAAAGGAGAGGAAAGATGAAGGAAAACATAAAGAAGATCTCAGGTCATCAACATGAAAATGAGAAGAAAAGAGTAAGGAAATGACATGTGAGAGTAGAAATATTTGATTGAGACAACGAACAAAATGCAGATTTGTGTGGAGGTGGATTGCAAGGATATAGAAGTGATCTTTGATAAAGGGGTTCGTGGTTATTGGAATTCTTGTAGCTCAGCACGTCTTTCTTTATACACAAAAACTTGTGGGAAAAATGGGCAACTGAGAAATTTTAAAGCAATACCTGCAACCATTCTTTATAAAACATTTTTTTTTAAATTCTTAGGTGCTTAAGTTTATTGTCATTTTATAAAGAATAAAAACCAATATGTTTACCTATAGTTTGAACTGCAGACTCCAAACTAAGATGGGTGTACTTTGGAGAGACTTGTTGCTCCTATTAATCTGCATCAACTTGTCCCATGTAATTAGAAAACAATCTATAAATATTTTGAATGGACAATTGATGCAGACCACCTATGTGGTTGCAAATCACATGCTCTGAAACTGATGCAGATTGCCTCTGTAGGTGTAAATTACATGCTCTGTTTTAGCCAATAAATAACCAATACAATAGCGAATGAGGCAAACCTCCAAGATTATAGCAGAAAAAGAAACATTTTATTTCCCAGCTTGAATAAGTAGATAGGCCTTGTAACGGATTCCTCAGCCTGTTCCCAAAAAACTAACTTATATCTGCACACCTCCCCGAAGAAAACACCAAAACTAAAAATTAAATGACCACTACAGCCACCACCAATGGCAGTGACTACCAAAATTAACAAAATAGCTCAGTAAAAGGAAACAAATAAGCAGTGGGGGAACCCTCATAAAAGGCCCAGTTACATCATCTTCTTTATCTTTTAAAAATTATGAACCTCCAGCTTCAGAGGAATCTGCTTTTGTAAACTTCTGTAAAATCCACCCATCAGCCACTACAAAAAATAAAAATAAAAATTATTCAATTCGCATCAACTATCAACTTAACCAACCAAGCATCTTTCACCTAAGTTGGAAGTGCTGATTTCAAAATTTCTTCATTCACCATGGTAACAACAAATCAACATCACCACTTATATGCTTACACTCAAAACTGCTAAGCTCCTATGATTAGGGTCATCCCTAGTCTCAAACCTAAACCTTGAGGGTTCATGATGACCCTATCTCCCCTCATGGGAAATCAAAAGTTTTGTAGTTCGCACACCACTATAAGAGGGAGTTCATCCTTTCCTCTTGAATGAGATCTTGGAATTCGCTTTTAACTCATGGCTATTAATTAAGTACGTGTAAGCTATCCATTTAGCCAATTATAATAGAATGATAATATTTTGCCATCAAGTTTCGGTTCCTTAACAAACATTACCAATCATTAGAATACAAACATACAAAAATACACAAGGGTCATATCATGCCATAGTCCCAAAGATCATACACAATTTGTCTCGAGCATACATCACATATACACAAGGTGATTAGCTCATACAAACATCACAATACAACAATGACTAGCTCATACACACATCACAAGTACAATGGTGACTGGCTCATATGCACATCACAAGGACATCCTCAAGCATACATCACATATATCCAGTGTGACAATTCATACAATACATCACATGTCCACATAAAAAACAACCGATAGAGTGAAAATGTATGCAACCTATTGTATGCATCATCCCATTACCGAATTCACAATCACACGAGTCTATCAATAGATCTCACTTGGAAAAGGAATGTCAGTGCATCTAATACTGCACCGTGGGTCTCATCCTTTTCCCAATTCACCATCGTTTGTGATGACAATCAAGTAGCCCAAGATTTCCATAAGTAGTGAACCTACAATAGCCCGATGGATTCCAACTTCAATCACCTATAGGCCATTGGCAATAAGTCTATCCAAGGAAGAAGTAGCTTCTAACATATATCACCTTATATGACTTTAGTGATATTGTCAACTATCTTCTTCACAACTCGGGTAACACTTGGCATTGGTCACTCTCGTGCTATAGTGAACCCTCCTCATACAACAATTAACTTCAGTTATCGTTACCCACACGATAGGGTAACTACTTGTGCAACTGTTACCATATCATAACCAGGGTAGCCCTTAGCAACCTTCACTTCCATGAACTAGATGAATGTCAACTAATCGCTCATAATAGCCCAGACATCGATCATTGGCACGATCCAATGATTGCCTATCACTACTCAAATATCTTGGAGGTTCACACTTGGGTCATCTCTAGCTTGGGACTTACACAATAGGATTCACAAGTACTGGAGTATTTCATAATTAACTAATTCAAGAGCCTATACATAGAGTCCTATAGGTTTGGAGTTGAATTCCACAGACAAATAAGAATCATATTGAACCAACACACGACGGCCTCTACTCAACAAATATCGACTATAAGGTAGTCCAATCCATTCACTTCATTTCGCTTACTATTCAAAAGCATATTATGTATTAAATGCAAGTTATCAAGCTTCCTTAACTCATTCATAACCATATAATATCCATTTCAACCTCAAACCAAAGCCTACTTAAGAGGGAAGATCAAACAAGTTAGGAACAACGCCAAACCTTGGAGTTATCACCCTAAACCGTCCCCCTACGAACTTGAGGTCACAAGGGCATCCTTTACCCAAGGACTGTGATTGTACCCACTTCCAAACAAGATCAAAGTCACACATAGTTCTCCTTGCAAGAACTCTCAATGGTCACCTACACACAAGTTCCCCTTAATCAAGGTTTCATTAATTACTATGTCTTACTCTAACAAGGTTCCTTTAAATGATTCCCAATAGTTAATAGTTCTTAACGACAAGCAAGGAATTCCAATACCATTCCCAATTCAACAAGCCTAAACTATAACACTTACATCTAAAGATACCAAGATTTCTAATTAGACCTCAACACCTCTGTTATTCATAAGGCATCAATTATGTGAAGCCCCAAAAGTTTGATTGGGTTAACGGCTACACTGAGCCTGAATGATAAATTACCTTCACAAAAACCCTAATAGGTAGGATTCGCTAGCCCTTTCACTTAGACACAAAATGGCAACCCACCAAGAAATTATTGTCATGTTATTTACTATTGACTAGATATTTTTGTTAGGATTTATCCTTGTTAACCTCTAAGGCTAGTGATGAAACCCATGAGCATTCCATCCTATTGGAGTGTTGATTACAAAAGAAATGAATTTCCACCTCTTTGGCTACTTTAATTGCATAATGATTCTAGATTTATTTTTCAATATAGTATTCAAACTTTGGTGCTTTGTTTCACCCTATAGAGTAACAAGATGTTACTAGAAATATTCAAAATGAACAATTATCCTCATCACTTTACTGGCAATAATTACAAAATTATTCTAAACATAATCAACATTTGAGCCATACTGTAGATGAATGGGCAACACCATATCCTTCAAATCATCATATGAATATGTACACTCAATAATATTAATAATGTCGTTCTTATCCCTATGATTTCATTATATTTATCAATAGCATTGTAACATAACAAGAAGAATAACCCTTAGCTTTTAGAAGTGAAACTCCAAGGAGAATATATGCCTTTTATCATTAATGAGATAATCCTATTTAGTTTTGCATCCAACTAGAGGAAAACTCTACTTGAGGTACAATAGCAATTCTTATGATAAAATGGAAGATCACATTTCATTGAGACATTTTGTCAAACAGCTCACGTGCCTTGTCTATGCTTCCAATTTTTCCACTCAGGAGAATAGGAGAATCAATAAGCTACATGTTTGCAGGGAAAACAAGAGGACATTCTATCTTTTATCAGCAATCATGACTTTTATAATAAAATTATTATCAATTAACTATATGACCCTATATCCTTCAAATGAGTACCTAAGGTTTGAAGAGGAAGATAAAACACTTTTCTTTTCTTTCTTTTTTGTGTTATTTATTGTATGCCTTTTGATATTTAGTAGTTGCATTGGGACAAAAATTTTACATTCTAAAATCAAATGTAATTTGAAATGAGTAAAGACTGATATAAATCATAGTCCTAAAGCCATCACTTAACCTCACAAGATGTAACACTTTATTTGATCTACAGTTTAAAAATGTAAACCAACTACCAGTTTCAGCCGAAGAACAACTTGTTTCCATTCTAGGCTTTCCAAAACGATTTCAACTGATTCAATTTAAATTTCCAACTAACTTCTGAGTTTTCAATTTCGGCTGAACTGGAACAACTAACAATTTTCACCAACCGTTTTACAAAAGATCAATAACTAAATAACTGTCAAACTAGGGTTTCCTTTGCAGTTAGATGGAAAAGAAAATCAATTCTGATATCGTTACATCATACAATTCATCAACTGACTTTTAATTTTCATTTTCAGCTGAAAGGAAAACTACTAATTGTAAACATATATCAAAAAATTACAGAAGGATAATAACTACTTTTCTTTGCTTCCAAAAAGTAACGATCAAATACTACAACTTTGAAACAAAATGTAACAGCTGTCATTCTATAGTTTAAGAAATGGAAAACTAACTACCAAATTTCATTCGGCAATAACTAACTAACTAATCCATTTAAGGTTCCCATTTAACCAATTAACGAATTGAAGGAAAGAAATAACTTTTTAATAATCATTAACCATTTTCAGATCTTTCATTTCAGTTGAATGAATCAATAATTGTCTAACTAATCAACTGCAGACTTTTACATACATACAATTAACTTTAAAGAAATAGCATTTATTGCAACATTGATGTAATATTAAATTGACGAATGCATGTACCTGGAATTACAATTTAACGTCACCAACATACTAAATTGCTTGAACAACTTTATCATTGAGAGAAAGAAAAACATCATCAAGGGCTTTTTCGCCCAACCAAGACCTACTGGTCCCCCGAATTTCTTCAACTGAAGAACTCAACCCTTCACGAGGGTAATCATCATGGATCAAACTATCATCATGTCTTTCTAAGCCTAGTGTCATGGACCTATACCACTGGTTGATCCCTCCTCTGTAGGTACCTCCTAACCAGAAGGATCCTTTTGACCAGAAGTATATTTGGTTTATGATAGCTGACCAATGCCTAACTGGCATCATACCTTGGCCAAGGATTTTTAATATTTTTGGCACTCTTGTGTTGTCAACACTCTCACCCTTGCTCGACATGATAATACTTAGATCAAGGTCTAATTTTACATTAGCAAGTTTGATTATCTTTTCTTCTTAGTTCGAGGTTATATCTTAACCATAGGATTTAACATCACAATAATTTGATTAGGAACCATTCTTTTAAGATTAAGTTGTTTTCTTAACCCTTTATGAGAGTTTGGACTCTTTATTTTTTCACCTCTTTGGTAGCAAACTACTTTTACAATCAAGGATAGTTGAACCAATTGATATATGTTGAGAAGAAGAAGTTGCTCATTTTACCATACTTGATTCAGAATCTTTTCTCTTAGTTAAGGTTAAGCTAATACCATTAAGCATCTATTCATAAAGAGAGAGGGAGAGAGAGAGAAAGAGAGAGAGAGAGAGAGTCTCGGCTCAACATCTATCTCTTCTTTTAAGACTATCTGCTTGCCTTCTCTAAACAAAGGTTGTTTTCATTGGACACTTATGTACTGAACAACATATTCAATTAAGTGGTCTTTCAAATCTTATCATTCAACTTCATATTTTGGTCCCAAGTTTATATTACAAAGACTGGTTTGATTATCAATTTCCTTTAGTTTCAGGTTGAGTCTTAACCATAAAGTTTATACAAATGAAAAGAATGATTGATACATCAATGAGGATTATCAGGTCTCTCAAAATGGGTTTAAACCAACATCTGGCCATATTATTCTAGCCTGGTCCGTTCATATAGGAAATCAAGAAGACAAGAAAGTGTCAAGGTTTAAGTAAAGAATATATATATTGGTTTCATCTCAGTCAAATTAAGCAAATTAGAAAGAGAAGATAGAGTTTTTGGCTTAGGCTTGGACGTACAAAGCACAAGACAAATTCGATGGCAGCTTATCTTTCATACAGTTCCGAGAAGTTTGGGTAATTCAAGCAGGATAGAACATTTTATAATTCAATAAAAGAAAAATCCTTCTAGGATCGAATTCCAATTAATCTCCAACTGGGTGTATATGTTAATAAAATTACTTCCAATCAAATTAATTTTCTGATCGAAACCATACCATCGATGCAAGATTAAACGATTTGTAATTCTCAATTACATGCCTGATGAAGTGATTCAGATATTTGAAGAAGAACCGCTCTTGATTCTCATTCTGCGTATGGCATTGAGACTCGGATTCAATCTCGTTCCCCACCTAAGCTCGACGCTGAAAGCCAAGGTCACCTCTGCTGGAATATGTTTTTCAGAAAGGGAGAAAAGAAAGGACAGGTAGCAAGACCCGATGAGTTAAGTGTGTAACATATATGAGACTAAGGTCGGATGATAGATGTCTTAGAAAGTATGAGAAGGATTCGCCTTAAAAACTGATGGCGAATGTAGAGAATTTGAGCCCAAGTAAAGATAGTGAGAGAGAACAACAAAAAATGCTCGTTAAGGTATGAGAGAAGCGAATAAGTAGCTGGGCCTGATGATATTCGTCTTAGAAATGATCAACTATGATTCTCCACAAAGCCAATGGGGCTTGTAGAATTGATGAGCCCCCTCCCAAAATAGAGAGTATTGATGAGCGGAAGTAACCCCCAAAATAGAGAGAGACCTCTGATTAAAAGAAAGCTCAATGATACCTCTGTTCCAAGATTGCATGAACCCCCACGTCTGCTTGTCTTCCATCTTGGCCGTTTCAACAAGAGGCACAATGGAAGATGACGGAAATTCAACAGTCTACAGAATCCAGCAACAACTCTAGCTTAAATTTAATTAATTTACACTTTAGACCTTGCTTTTATTTTTATATTAAGATTAATGGAATATGAATTATACTATGGTTTATTTAATATTTATAACCTTTGTAAATGTATGTATAAATATTCCAAGTATTGGTTCGCTCAACTTCCAAGAGGAGATTATTAATAATTTGAATTAACTTATTTAACAATAATTATTATATTAAATTAACCATGGCCAAGGTCATGATGTCGACACAACTATCTTGCATTGCCTCAAGGTTTGATGATAAAATTGATCCATTGTTAACCACATCCTCTCCCTGATGATATTTCCTTTTCTCTCGTGGCGTTGGCAATCCTACATCCACTGACAAAGATTATGGTTAGATCGTTCTCAACGTTTTTATATATATATATCTAGATATATTTAAATATAATCTCATGATCGCATTCATTTTCACATGAATAGGGTAAACCACTCGCATATATAAGAAAATCATTCACATTTGAAATCATGACATATAAACAATTATTCTTTCCAAAATTTCACATTCTCATGAAAAGCAATTACTTGCAACTAACATAACGACCATAATTCCATTGTTATAAACATGTTTTAGTCAAAGGGGATGTAACACAAGATATGACATTTGCGCCTATCTACAACCTTTTCTACAAATCCATTTCATGCCTATCCTCTCCTTCATCTATTCTTCTCTCTGCCAAAATGCCTCTACCTCTATTCATGCCTTTCATCTGGCTTTCCCTTCCTGAACTATGTCCCAAAAATGTGCTTTAAAGAGGTCGTAGCCATGTTCTTTTCCTAAACACCATTTTCTTCCCACAACCTACAATCTTCCCTTGCAAAACAAGGAATACCATGCCTTTGTAATGGCACAAACCTTCTGCTGACCTATGCCCCTCGCACTTTTAATGGGGTTTGTCTCCTCCTTTAATATATGCCTTCCCTGTTGGTCGTTGGCTCCATCAACAATTTTATTTTATTTCTTATTTTTACCACACAATGTTGCCACACGAGATGGTCGTTAATAGGGATGTGACAACTTCATGTTGAATTTCGTCACTACTAATATGGAGGTGCAAGCATTCCAATAGTCTTTCCTTCAAGGTATTCTCTCGGTATTCCTTGGCACAATCTGAGCCACCATTAAATCTTCCAACCCATGCTATTCCAAGGTCAAGGGGAGTCTAGTGTCAATTCTATCATCCAGTTGGACAGGCAAAGCTAACTGAAGACTACCACAAAGCTGACCAAATAATTGCTTCTCTTACCACCCATAGACCTGAAACTTCTTCCCTTGTCCGAATTATGCTTCACATCACTCCTAGCAGACTGAGTTAGGCTATCACCTTTGACCAATCTCTCGATAACATTCTTGGAGTATTTCTATGATCTTGCTTATACTCCCATAGTTCACCATCCTGCAAATGAAGATCACAACCAACTGCAACTTCAACAACTATCACCTAAAATGCACCTAACACCTTGCTAGTTAAGTCTTGTTGCAACTCCACTTCTTTTTCATCAATTCTTTTTTGTACAACACTCTTCAATTCATTTGCACTTTTGATGCCCAAACATGCTTCTATCTTACTTCTTAGCTTATCTAGAATTTTTGTTTCTCCTAAGTTGCACTTAAGGGGGGGTATTAGTGTGAATAAATGTCTTGTACCTAGTTAATTCATTCACTAGGTAATTAACGGACATATTCACATGTTAAGTTTACTTAGGATATAAGATTCCTTCTAGAAGTCTTAGTTGGTTTTTCTAAAAGTCTTAACTTATCTATGCATCATTTCCTAGGTAGTTAGTTAGTTGTCACATGTGATAGGATTAAGACACTTGTCATGATCTCGTCTAATCCTATTCTCCACCTTGCCTATATAAGCAACGCTTCATATGCACTTTGCCATATTCAGTTTGGCATTCTTGCATCCTTAAATGATAGCATGATATTTCCGCCATTTCTCTCTTGTGGAAGATATTTTTTCTTGCAGGTGATCCTGGGGTGTTTGGGGAGTTCACCATAAACACCTACAGTAAGTATTATCTCAAGTTTCAACCATAATGGACTACTTTTTGTTCATGTTGCCAAGGCTACTTAATAGCAAATTGCAAGCATCCACTGACACCCATCATATAGCACTTTGTCCACATAATGACCCATTTTGAAAGCAACAAAACAAGATTGATCCACAAGTACGTAGTAATCCTTCTTCAACCAGGATATCTTGTAAGGGTTAAATTTAGGAATGCAAACAAGCTGTAATTTGTTAACCATTTATGTGTCACTAGATTGTTGGCAAATCCACCATCTATGATCACCTTGCACAATTTGTCCTTATGCTTGCATTTTGTTCAAAAGACACTCTTCTTCTTCCAATCAGCTTTTGGGGTTTCTTTATTCTCAAATATTAAGGTTCTTCACAACATCAAGTTCTCTCTTGTCTCTACTCCAACTTCTTCTGTCAAAGGTTCTTCAAGGACTACCATTTCCCTTTTGGGGTTCTAACAACAATCTATGGCTTTATGGGCTTCATTACAAATGAAACATTTCAAGGGCTTCCAATCTCCAGAAGATTGTAGTCTTCATCCCTACATCATAAGCCTCCCTTTCCTCTAAAGTCATCCTTCACATTCTTGCCGCCTTTTGGCTCTTCACTTATGGCAGGTTATAAGGAAATTTATTTCCCTCTATTATGGCTGCTATCACCCCTTCTAGTCACCATCTTGCTTTTCCAATTCAATTTCTCCTCTGCCTTTAAAGCATATTCATATGCCTCATGCAAAGTAGATACCTTCACCAAGGCATGGTCATCATGAAGTTGAAACTTAAGGCTCTTGACATTCCTAGCTACTGCTTGCCCTTCATTCTGTTGTACATCAGCCCTCATACAAAGTAGATACCTTCACCAAGGCATGGTCATCATGAAGTTGAAACTCAAGGCTCTTGACATACCTAGCTACTGCTTGCCCTTCATTCTGTTGTACATCAGCCCAAATTCGAAGCCTCATAAATTGCTCAGTATAAACTTGAATACCAACACACAGGCCTTCTCATGGCTTCCTCAGCCCATTCCCAAAATAAGAAAACTTCTACCTAGAACACCAACAATTAAAAACACAAAAACTAAATGAAAAAAAGAAACACATAATTGACTGCTACAGCCACCACCAACAGCAGCTACAACCCAAAATTACAAAAAACAGCTCAGCAAAAGGAAACAGATGGGTTGTGTGGGACCTGTCATAGAAGGACAGTTATATCAAAAAATTAGGAACAGTGGCTGCTTTGGAAAAATATTTTCAGAGATGGGAAGAGGAGGTGTAGGGCTTTGCAAGATAAAATTGGAGCACTAAAATCCCTATTTAAAACTAAACATACTTATTTTACATATATCTCTCAATTTTCTTTCATGATTTACGCTTCCTAAAATTTCAACAATGCTAAATTTATTATGCTGTTAAAATCCTACCAGAATTTAGAGTCCATCAGATTTAATACAGAAGAATGTTTTAGTACTAGTTACCATTAGGTAACTAGTCTTAGTTGTGATTCAATTCAAGGAGAGGAACTGGAAGAATAGTTGTGTAAGATTTGAGGAACAGAATGCATGATACTTGATAGAGTGATTTTGTTTCAGCTGCATGCCAATATTGTGATTGACGTGGTGTGAACGTTGTGATTATTTTGTGAGTAGTTTTTTGGGAATTTTGATGCTAACACCTCCATTCCTACAAGTCAGTATCGAGAAAACATATACTCTACCCTACAAATCAACTCCAGCAGAGGACTCTATTCTTGAGAAGCAGAACTTAAAAGTAGAAGAGGAGACATGTTCAGGTCATACGAATAAAAAACATATTCTACAGTTTCTTTTATTGAGGATAAAAGAAACTGACACAGAAATAACACCTAGCACTACATGTTAATGATATAGCAGCTTCGGGTTCATCCTTCCAACCACAAGTGAAGACATAAATCAATATAGCCTATTGGCTATTTATTTATATGGATAGCTAGTGGGCAGCTCATATTTAATGTGAATGGGCTGCTAGTGGATAGCTAGTGGGCTGCTTAGTGGGCAGCTCATCTTTAGTTTATTAGCTAGTGGATAGCTAGTGGGCTGCTTAGTGGACAACTCATCTTTAGTTTATTAACTAGTGGATAGCTAGTGGGCTGCTTAGTGGACAACTCATCTTTAGTTTATTTGGTAGTGGGTCTGGTAGATAGTGACTACAGTATTTCTACCTTCTATATATTGTAATGCTTTCCTTTGATAATGGGCAATCAGCCAATTCTTTTCTCAACACAGATTGTGAAGTCATCAAGAGCAGATTTGAGTTGCAAGGAAGTGCAGATTATTTGTCTATCATTGCATCTTGTGAAGGTGCTGATTATTGGCCTTTTGATTGGCCTCATTGTAAAGAGACTTGTTGCCATAATTTTATATAATAGAGAGATCTTTGTTGCTGGGTTTTTCTCCCTCAAGTGGAGGGTTTTCCCAGGGTATCTGCTATGTTATTGTGTCTGATTTCAATTTATTTCTGTGCATACAATCTGATCATTAAAATTGAACACTACAAGCCTTAGAACAGCCCAAGGAAAACAACACTGCCACTTAGCACCATCAACTACTCGAATATTTCTAACCTTCCACTATTCCCACATTGCTTGTAAATAAGGCCGTTACATCAAATTTGGGATTACAATTCCCATTTTGTCCCCAGGTTACTGTACTGCAATTTGTATTTCACTATCATGACATAAATGTTTATGCTTGCTTTTTTTTTTTTGGAGGGGATATGTGATCAATTTTATATGACACCAATTTTTATGTGAATGAGATGATTAGTAGAATGAAAAACCCTCTTACTTGAAAACTTAGAACCAATTCAGACTTTAAATTTTACCATTTAAGTAGTCAAAAAACTTGGAACCGATTAATGTTCAAGCAGAGCATTCCTCGCCTCATGCCCAAATTGAGAATTAAACAGCTCACAACAGACAAACAAGCAGGTGTGAATCATGTAGACAGTTGTCAACCACAGATTTTTGAAAAAAGTAGAGGAAATTAAAACATTGAAAGCGGAACTTGAAATACCTAATAAAAAAAGGCAAAGAAACAGATATTAATACCTTCAGCAATAAAAACTTGAAGATTTCAACATCTTCGATGAAGTCGTGAGATATTAGCATCTTCATTATTCTCCATTCTAAGAAGGGATCAGTCCCTCCACACATTGAATATCTCCGTAATCGTTCTGTACGCTTTAAAAGAAATCACCAGACTATATTGCCAGTAAAAGCAAATGGAGCTTCAACAACTTAAATAACTTTTGGAATAAAAGCAAAAAAGAGAATGGAATCAAATACCATAAACAAGCTATTATAGAGGACACAGTATGAAGTTCAAAGGTCATAGTTTTTAGCCTACATTTCGTGCAAACCATGCATTACAACTATCCTTGCAAGTAAGGATGCTCTCCTCAGGTACAAAATATCTTTAAAGAAGTACATACATTGACCTTCATCAAACTCGTCAGGTAGCTGAATTTCCATTCTTTCAAGAAAGGGTGTGCTCTGAAGCAAGCAACTTATCACTGCAATTTCGTTGTAGTCAAACTCAACTACTTCTACGCGTATTTTTTTAAGGTTAAGATGTGGAGAGGTGAGGCAAACAGGAATAGGATCTCTTGCCAACTCCTGCTTTGCAGTGCCATGAACAAGTAACTTTATCAAGGATTCCTTTCTCGCATTGTTTAAAAAAAATGTATTTCATAATTTATTTATATACATTCAAAATGCATGACCTTAAAATATCAACTTAAAAACTATTGAGCTTGAGGTTAAGAAGTTTGTGTATATACCTGTACAAAGGAGCCCACTATATGCAACCACTGAAGATTTGGAAGCCTGTGAAGCAGGTTCAGTAGAGGAACATCCATCTCTTCTTCCCTTTCAAAGCGATGACCCAGGTATATGAGGAGTCCCTTCAAGGACTGGAAGTTGCCTACTATGTGAAGAAATCTACTTGCTGAAACATCTTTTGGACTCTTTCCTTTTAAGTAATCTATGGATAATTCCCTCAGAGTATTTCCACAGTCCATTTCAAGACGAAAGATGGCTGAAGAAAGCTCATAGAATCTTACACCATTTACACTCAAATCCTCAAACATGAACCCCGACATAATTTTAAGTTTGGGGCAGTTAACACAGAGAGATCTTACCCGTTGCAAATACAAATGTTCAATGGTGGGTGAAAAAATTACTACATTACTTAACCAATTATCTTCTATTATTTCAAGTTTTTGCAGAAGGGGGCAAAGCGAAATGAAGGAGACTAAAGAATGATCTGTCAATTGAACACCTTGGAGTCGACAAGTAATCAGGTGGGGAAATCCAACGAAATTATTTGGGATACTGGTGAGAATGTAGTCGTGCAGATATAGTGTTACGAGATGCGAACATGAAAATAGAGCAGGGGGTGGGGTTTCTTTTAAAGCACAGTGGCGCTCACCGACACGCTCATCGAAAAGAGCCGGCACGTAGTGGTCAAACAGAGTGAGGTGTTGAAGATTACATGAAGATGCATATCTTACCCATTTGCACACATTTTCATGAGAGAAGCGCCGTTGGTTATGATCGAACCCGGTGTTGTGGAGGTGAAAGCCCTCCAGATTATGTGAATGCAGAAGCAAGATGTTGGAAATTATATTCTCAACTCTTGCCACGAGAAGTGGATCGAGAGAAGGGCAATCAGGCTCCAAAACAAGGTTCGGAGAGAAAGTGAGGTGAGGCATCTGAGTGTAGAGAAATCTCCACCTCTTGGAAAGAATAGAAGATTTGACAGCATCTTTTATTGGGATTTTTGATATTATGAAAGAAAGAAGAGAATCAGGAAGTGTGTAGAATGCATCGTGGGCAGCCATGGTTGTGACATAAGATGCAGAACAAGAGATTGATAAGATAATCTGTAAAAATACAATACAGCAGTGAGGTTGAGGATTCTCAAACACAGACCATTGCGATTGATAGCATTATGTGATAGCGGGATTTTCCTTCCAAATGAAACACATTATATTGTCTGTAAATCTTAAGAAAAACATAAATTTGTCGTAAAGCAAGAAATATTTCTAGAAGGAATTACCAACAAAGTTTGTAGTGGAGTTAATACTAGCAATCGCACCTTGGTGTGCAATGGGTACGCCGAAGATGTGTGGAAAGTCAATGGGGAAATTTTGGTCTATTTTCTTCATACAATTTTGCATTTTACATGAGGTCAACTGGTAGTTCATTTATAAAATGATGTTGTTTGTGCAACAAAAGTTTCAATGGAGAAGTGATAACTTCAAATCAAATATTCATCCACTTATAGGGATCCAAGCACAACTAAAACAAAAACCATGAATTAGGAAGATAATCACCATTAGGCTCATGTTATGCTTTCAATAGAGATAGGGGAAGAGATAGGGATAGAATGCGAGAGAAATATAAGGGGGAAGAGTGAGAGAGAGAGATATATAGGGGTAAGGAGACAAAGATAGAGAGGAAGATAGAGATAGACAATTAGATGGACATGGAAATTGAGATAGAGAAAGAGAGGGATAGATAAATAGAGAGAGAATATAGGGATATATAGAGATGGAAGATAAATATATAAAGAGAGAGAGAGAGAGAGAGAGAGAGGGAGAGAATGAGAGAGGGAGTGATAGAAAGAGATAGAAAGTGATATATAGAGAGAAGTAGAAAAAGGAAAATATATATGGGTAGAGAGAGATGGAGAGATAATGAGATAGAGATAAAGGGAGAGATGGAAGAAGAAATATGGAGAGATAGAGATAGAGAGTCAAAGAGATAGATATAGAGACTGAGCTAGAGATGGGGAGGGAGAAACAAGGAGTGTGTGTAAGAGAGAGAGAGAGAGAGAGATGTATAAATAGATAGGGAGGGAAGGAGATGGAGGGAGAGAAATAAAGAGAGGAGAGAGTAGAAAGATATAGAAAGAGGGAGTGATAGGAAGAGAGAGATATGAGAAGATATGGATAGAAAGGAGAGATAGGGATAGAAAGGAGAAATAGAGAGATATATATAACTTGGGAAAGATAGAGGGGTGACAGAGAGATAGAGATAGAGGTAGAGATAACTATTTAGAGGGAGAGATGGAAAGACAGAGGAAGAGGGAGAGGGAGAAATAGAGATAGAAAGAGAGACGATAAAAGAGGGGGAGATGGAGAGAGAAATATAAAGATATAGGAAGTGATATATAGAGAGGGGTAGAGAGGTATATATATGTAGAGAGAGAGAGTAAGAGAGGAGGGAGAGATGGATTGAAAGAGAGAGAGATAACGAGATACAAATAGAGAGGGAGAGGGAGAGATGTGAAGATAGAGATAGTGTGTAATGCCCCACCACACAACCCTAGGGAAAGTTGTAATTTACTAGTCAAACGCAACAATTTTTTTTTGTTTAAATACAAATTCCAAGTAAGTTCACTACGTATTGCCAACATTCCCTAAGGTTACAAGATTGAGATTATTTAAACCCAACAAATTACATAAATTAAAACTTAAAATTTAATTACTTACCAAATTAATTGCACATACATTCCATACATGATATAAATTACATCAAAAGCATATGCGATTCCACATAATTTTAATAAAATGAATTGCAATATGATTACAACACTCATTCCCTGAATGAGGTAATTCCAATGTCCAAAGTTATAATTTACATCTTCCACCTTGATACAAAGAGGGGTAATAAATTACATTAATAACTGAAAGGAATAAAGCATGAAAGATCTAGATCCCATGAGCTCTCGAACTGGAAATCTCATCCACATGAACTAGAAGACGACCCAACGGAATAAAATGCACGTTCCTCCCAACCATGTGATACCCAAAGGCTCACCCCCTGTGCTAGGAGATAGTAACAAGGAATCCTAGGAAAGACCATCTATCTCTAGACACAAATTAACTCACACTGACTCTGTCAATGACAAGTACTAAACGGCCATACAAACAACTCAAGTACGACTCTCACATCACTGACATAAGTCACATTGCTTCAAAAAATAAAATAGATCGAGAATGTCACGAAGACCAAACTCACAAAACCAAAGACAAGCTGTTGACTTAAAAAGAGTGTGATCACATAGCTCGTCAAGGGATATCCTTTGGGAATCTTCCTAGGCTCTGACCCCCACTATGGGTTATCCTGGTGGCCTCTACCGAATCCCGACACCCATGCTCACTCATCTAAAATCAAATACCTCTCGTGAAGACAAGATAGATGACCTTGTCATTCCAGGCCTTCTCATCCCATCCCAAGTCTATACAAGCCCTTGGGTCCATGAGCGAGACACAATTAATCTTATTTAATGTTTGATGCAACCTAAGCTTCTAAGAGTTTGTTAAGTTATCACTTAATTAGCTAACTTGCTAAGAGTTATCTTGACACCACTTTGTGTGTCGGCCTTCCTTGCAAGCCACTCTTCTAAGACAACACGTGGAACAACTCCACACTCAAGGGTACACATGTGCGACCTAAGGAGAATGACTCCTAAACTAGACATCAAGTCCACACATCCCATTCACATTAACCAGGTATAATTCTAGATACGTTTAGACGCACTACCCAAGATACCCAAAGGTTGACTACAATAACAACAACCCATACCCAAAATTGAAACAATCTGGAAGACTTACATATACACTGACTCAATTGCCCCACTCCAAAAATGAACGCCACACATTATAATGAAGTATTTCAGACAATTCTTAACAAATAAAACTAATATTAGGATTTCATAAATCCAATTCACTCAATCATCATGGTGCATTAAATAATTCATTTACTATGTACATACTCGAAATAGAAATCCATTCACGTAGATAACCATTACATAATTCTAAGATAAGCATTTAATTTCCTTGTTCGATCATACTAACTGATTAAATACAATCTTTAAAATAAATCATCTAATTAAAATAAAATAATTTTTATTTTAATTACGCTAAAAATATTTAATTTAAAATCAGCTATTTAAATACCCACATATATTAAATATATATATATATAATTTATATACCTCTAATGTATATTCATTTTTCAATATATATATATATATTTAATTATTTAAATATAACTAACTTAAATTCACTAATTAATTAATTTAAATATACATTATATATACATTATATATATACATATTATATATATATATATATAAATTATATATTTATATTTATATAATATATATATATATATATATATAATATATATATTATTATATATATATTATATATTATAATATATTATAATATATAAATAATATATTATATAATAATAAAAAACTTTTATATTAAAATTTAAAATAAACATAAAGTTTATTTAGGGGTTGCGGGCCCCCATAAGGGAGGAGGGCACAGCCATTAAGGAGGCTGCGGTGCCTATGGCAGCGCCCCCCTTTGGGGCTGGGGTGCGCAGCCAAGGCATAAATATATTTTAAATTCTGCTTTAAAATAAAAACTGTGATTTTATAAAAACAAAACACAGTTACACATAAATTTTCTGTGTTATCAGAATTTTTTACTAGAACATTACAAAAAAAAACAATATATTTATAAATATATTTGTTTATGTATGTATATATATATATATATATATATATATATATCAACAGGTATATTTATAAATATATACCAAGAATTTTCATTTCTACTCAAATTATGTAAATAAACAACATAATTTTTTTGCAATAATAGAATAAATTTCACAAATAATAAATGGTTTACATTCTAGTTTAACATGAAGATTTTGTTTTTCTTTCAATTTTTGCAACAGAATTTAAGATGGTTTTCATTGAAACTAAAAATGAATTCATTTCTATAAGCATGAACAAATTATAAATTGCATTTCAAAAAGAAATAACAAAATCAAGCAAGGAACCTAATGTTTTCTCCCAAAGCTTGAAAACTTGATAATGGTGATTCAACCCTTGTTCTGATTTTAGCTCAACCAAGAAATCCTCTTTCAAAATTTCAACAATACAATCCAATTCCAGCCTTCACCAAATCCAGAGCTTTTCCCCAAAATAGCAATCCTCCAATTTTGCAATCTCTCAAATTATGAAATTCAATTTGCTTAAATAGAGTTTTCCCCCAAATTTTAAATTCTTTAAAAATAATATCTCATATATATTATTATAATGCAATTTAGACATATTTCATTTTTTGAATAAAAAATTTAAAATATTATCTCATATTAAATATTTTAAAATTAGAAGATATTTCATTTTTTGAATTAAATATTCAAAATAAATATTTCAATAAAATATATTAAATATTTATTTTTGAATTGAAAATTCAAAATAAATATCTCAGATAAAATATATTAAATATTTGTTTTTGAATTAAAAATTTAAAATAAATATCTCAAATAAAATATATTAAATATTTAGATATTTCATTTTTTGAATTTAAAAAAATTAAATTATTTCCAAATGAAAATTTTATGCATTTAAAAATTCTTCTATAAAAAAGAATTCAAAATTTTGAAAATAAATTATTTTACTTTACAATTTTGAAACATATTTCCATTTTCAAATTTAAATCTAAATATCCATAATCTTAATTTACCAATATTAACTGGGCGGGGGCCCTAGCTCGGTTGGCTAAGTAATTCCGTTGCGGCTCTGCTGGTCACGAGTTCTAGTCTCCCCCCGTCCCATGGTACCCGATTCCTGCAGTCTAAAAAAAAATAATAATAATAAAAATTACCAATATTAACTTAATTAATCAATAATTAAATCTAATCCAAGATTATATTATTTTATTAATTAAATTAAATTAATCAATAAAATACATAACATTTCAAAATTGAAAATAGATATGTTAAATCATCATTTTAACCATACCCACCATTTAAACCTTAAAATAAGAAAAAAAATAGTTAACCAAGGAGGAATGAACCAAATTAAAACCGCTAAACCCGATGACAAACTATGACTAGGGTGACAACTTGGTACGGAAAACCTAGATACTATCTCCTAATCATTTACCGTTGGTCAATGGACACGCTCAAACCTATGAAACCAGGTGGAGTCGATGTCCTATACCTGTCAACCTGCGAACAAAGAATATGTCGAACATGCATATATCTGATTTATTAAAGCACGCTGTGAAGGAGAAAATCTCAGAATCATAGGGCACTCACAAGCGACTGATACAATCACATCTCCTTCACCAATATAGACTTTCTAACTGACGAGTCTAACATCATTAGTAAAATAAAGCATAAGCATGATTAATTATAAATATCGAATATGTTATTTCATCACATGTCATAATGATATCCTCAAAGTAAAATATTATTACATCAAATATTCCATACACATCGCTCAACAGTTGCGATCAAAATAGAAACCAAATACATAGTCATGGTGCTAACAGAAATAAAACATACATAGCCGAACACTGTTCAATCAAAGAGCAAAATGGAGGGGTACTACATAGAGGGGGTAAGAGAGAGATAAATAAGTTGGAGACAAGTAATAGAGAGAGAGATAGAGAGAGGGGGGAGAAATATGGAGTGCGATAGAGAGAGAGATAGGGATGAGGGAGAAACATGGAGTGTGTGTGAGTGAGAGAGAGAGAGATATTGAGATAGAGATGTAGAGGGATAGATATATATAAGTAGATAGAGGGAGGGAAAGAGAGGGAGAGAAATAGAGAGAGAATAGAAGAGAAGTACAGAGATATAGGAGAGAGTGATAAGGGGAGAGGGAGAGGTAGAAATATATAGGAAGTTATATAGAGAGAATAAGAGAAAGGGAGATATATATAGAGAGAGAGGGGTTGGGAGAGGTATAGATGGGGAGATATATATAGAGAGAGATGAGAAGAGAAAGAAAGAGATCTCTTGATATCGCTATCTCCCTCTCTATCTCTATTTCTCATTATCTCATTATCTCTCTTCCTCTCTCTCCCCTATTTCTCTCTTTTCCTCTCTCTATCTCTTTTTGTCTCCCTATCTATCTCCCCTTCTCTCTCTCCCTCTTTCCCTCTTTATCTCTTGATCTTGTTAGAAAATTGTCATTGATGTCAAAGGTTTTGGGACATGAAAATGAAACTTGTATTTAATTCCCTAAGTTAGAAAAAATAACAAGACAAACCCACAAAAAAAAAAAAAGGGATAAGACAAAAATTTAAAAAGACAAAACTAGATTTTTATCTTACTCAAGGAAGTATGCAGTGATTCATACAAAAGCAACAAGGCAACAATTCATATGAAAATATAGGGACAACGATTAATATTATGATAAGCAGTGATTGATAAGAAAAAAAGTAGCCCTCAATTTAGTAAATTCAAAGGTAACGATTAGTATATTTCAATGGCCAACAATTAAAGTTTGAGTTTAGTTTTTAAAAAAGTAGCAATTAAAATAAGTGTTAAGGATTAGTTTATTAACAAAGGATATACCCATTCAAAGGGTTTTCTATTTACTAAGAGATGCATCCCTTCACATAGAGGCATATGTGTATAGAAAGACATAAGCTTGTATGGAGAAGACAAGTGTGTGGAGTGAATTTAAAAAGAAAAATCATATATACACTAGTAGGTATATGAATACAACTTTGAAAGAGGAGTAAATGTAGATATAAAAGAGGAATATATGAAGATATTGAAGAGAATTTAATGCATATATAAAAGGGAAGTTCATGCAAATATTGAAGAGGTATATGCAAATTAATGAGGAAGAGATATATATGATCAAGGTAGATTTGTGAGAGATATATAAAATTCAAGGAAAATTTATATAAAGAAATTATAGAAGAATTATTATCATTAGATAAAAAGAGAATTTTAAAAGAGGAGAACATTTAGATTTGAAGAGGAGTATAAGTGGATGATGAAACATCATTTATAAGGTAGATTATATGAGGAGATTGTAATCAATTTTATGGCAAATTTATGATCAGTTTATAACATATTAAAGAAGAGAACTATAGAAAAATTTGTGGAGAAAAAGATTATCCATCATCTGTTGTAGAAGCAACATTGATAAGGTGGAAGTTTGAATGAGGGGTAGGTGCCTCTAGTGAGTTGGTGCTCACAAATTGAATGAGCGGTTGGTGCCTCTAGTGAGTTGCTGCTCATGAATTAAATGAGGGGTTGTTGCCTCTATTGGGTTGGTGCTCACAAATTGAATGAGAGGTTGGTGCCTACAAAAATTGTGAAAATAAGAATTTCTATAAAAACATTAATTTGTCATGGTTTTCTACCATTAGGGTTTCCATGTAAATATTGTGTTATTGTGTTCTTCTCATGTGCACAATTAATGAAATTGTGTAAATGATGGTATCGTGATTGATAAAGTTTAAATTGACAAAAAATGTTAAACTGATTCACCCCCTCTCAGTATAATTGTGTGCTCATCAATTGGTATCAAAGTTGGTTCCTTTGGAATTAGTCTAACAAACTAGAAGGTAGATCTAAAAAGCACACAGGTGGACAAGAATGATTATCTTCTAATAAGGCTTTATTGTTTGATGGGAAAAATTGTACCTTTTGGAGCTTAAGGATGGAAACCTATTTAAATGCTCTTGGATTTGAAATTTGGCAATCGGTGGTAAATGGATATAAAGCTCCATCAACTCCCCCAATGGATTCAGTAGGAAAGAAGGCAAGTGAAAATAATGCTAAAGCTAAGAATGCAATCTTGTGTGGATTAATGGAATCAGAACTTGTGAAGATAATGCATTGCAAATCCACTAAGGATATACGGGATAAATTATAAATAAAATATTTATGGAGACAACTAAGTAAAAAAGGCAAAACTTCAAACCCATCGATGGGAATTTGAGAGTCTAAAGATAATGGATGAAGAAAATATTGTTGCTTATCTGCTTTGAGTAGATGAGATGGTCAATACCTTAAAGGGTCTTGGTGAAAAAGTAGAAGAATCAACAACAGTGCAAAAGGTTTTAAGATCTCTTCCCTTAAGATTTGATGCTAAAATTTTTGCTATAGAAGAGATGAAGAACTTGGATACATTAACCATGGATGAGCTATATGGAATCCTCGCAACATATGAGATGAGGACTAAAAAAGACAATACATCTAAAAGGGAAGCAACCTTCAAAGCCACAAAAAGATCAAAGAATAAAGAACCTATGCCAAGTGATATTTTCGAGGAAGAAACAGACAAGGAGGAAGCCCTTTTGTATGAAAATTAAAAAGAAAGAACAAAGGAAAATTGCAATTTAAATATTTATGTAAGAGGGAAAATAGAAATAAGGAATACATCAATGAATCAATAAAAATCAATTCAAAACAAGATGAATCCCAACCTACTCATGAAATGAAATTGAAAATCAATGAATTCAACAAGCAATGTTAGCAATAAAAGAGAATATAAACGAATTCAAAAGACTATAATTTTACCATCCCATGTTAGAGCATATTCGTATTGATAATATATGTTGGATTGTTTGGATCAATACGAAGCCTCCATGTTTGCAAAAGCTTCAAATCAATGATAATAAGGGTGACCTAGATAAGATGACAATACTTCTCAATAGCCCAAGAATTAAATGTTTAGGACTTCACTATAAAAATTCTAGGTAGGTTATGAGAAGAATGAGGGTTGTTTTATAGATTTCAAGAAATTGAATCAACAGCTAGGATGAAGAGGTGAAAGATTAGGATCAATGGTCAAGGTCCATTGAAAGGAAATAGTTTGAAGAGTCAACTCCAATGAAGATTGGAAGTGAGTGGGAGTGAACTTAATTAGATCAAATAGTTCACTAGATAGATTGAATAGTCAATTTTAGTTGACTGGGAGAGAGTTAGTTAAGAGGATTAATTGATCAGTTAACCAAATAGATTAGACAGTCAAATAACATTGGTTACTCAGTTGACTAGAAGAAAGTAGTTGTTACGCTTGAGGAAACAACGCATGAGAGGATAATTAATTAATTGTTAGAGGAACATGCAAGATAAGATTTAATTAATAAATAAAAGATTATTTATTAATGGAAAATGTTGAGAGGAAAAAAGAGGAATTAAATAATTAAAGATAACTATTTAATTTAGAAGTTGAAAGAGGATTAAATAATATTTAATATTATGTAATTTATGCATGATGGGAAATAGATTATTAATTTCGAAGGGGGATTGATTTTTTTAGTTAAATATTAAATGATAACTATTTAATTAAAGTGGAAGAATAAATTAAGTTAGTGACATAATTAAATAAATAAGATTTATTTATTTAATTAAGAAGAATAAATAATTAAAGATATAATTTGAAATTAATTAATTAACTAACATAAAGTCATTTAATTGATAGTGGAAATATGATTTTATACAATAATTAAATAAGTGAACATTATTTAATCATTAGGGAAAGATGAATATTAGCATGTTAAAATGCTAGTTCGTAGGCTAGGACAATTTTATGTATCTACAATGCTACATTTTTCCTCTCTTTGATACAATACAATTTTGAGTGTTGTTTCAAAGGAAATTCAAAAATTCATGCTCAAGAGTTTCCATAGTATGCCCCGGTGATGGTAGGATAGCATGGTGCCCCCTTGAGAATTTGGTGAAAATTTTGAATAATGAGCCAAATTTTTCGACAAAATAATGTGATGTGTTTAAGTGTAAGGACTAATAGAAGAAATGTTAACTAGAAGAAATTGTTAGTAAGATTAGAGGATAAAAGAAATTGGATGATATGATTTGATGAATTTGTTTTTGCTTCATGGAGACTAAGTAATTTTTATCAATTCTTATTAATGTAGCAAATAGATACGATGCACCAAGGTATTAATAACCAAGGGGGCTTTGTATCATTTGCATGGATTTTGACTCCACGGTCAAGGAGTATTCTCGCTCATACTAGACATACAAAAACCTTGTTAGAATAAATGGGTTAGAAGTTCAAAGCGTTTGGACCAGTGCACAAAGAGGTATGAGGAATCAAACATGCAAGGCTACTTGACTTCCACACACACAAGGCAAGTACTCGCCATGGTAGTATTGCAAAAATATCCAACAAACAGAGCAAAGAAAAAATCAATTATCAATGCCCCATTCCTTCCTCTCTAAATCCTTATGGACATCCTCGAGAGATCTTGGGAATGTGACAATAAGATAAAAAAAAAAAAAAAAGATCATAAAAGATAAATAATGATGTTGTATCACTTGCCATTATTATTTTGATGTTTTGGGATTATCCATCAATGTTTTCTATTGTAGGAATGTTTTATCTGTTAAGACATATGCCAGGATGTTGATGATGATTTTCAAAATGTAGGGTAGTTAACACTTAGGCAATGTTTTAGTCTGATGATGATCAAGTTTTTACAATTTTTTTCTTGGAAGTTTTGGATTTTGCTATTTGTTTTGTTTGTTGATTGCATTTTCAAAGGTTGAAGGCAATGATTGTTTATTAT
The DNA here is from genome assembly GCA_007258455.2 of Sequoia sempervirens. Lineage (NCBI taxonomy): Eukaryota > Viridiplantae > Streptophyta > Pinopsida > Cupressales > Cupressaceae > Sequoia > Sequoia sempervirens. The sequence goes on from VDFB02046647.1 coordinate 60,576, forward strand.
GGATGGAAATTTTATTGTGGATAGTTAACAACATAGAGGATTTTGAGATTTTTTAAATGTTCTCATGCTTTGAGGTTATCTAATGTTGTTTTTGTTGTTTTTGAGAGATTTAGAGACAAATAGGGGGACCTAAAGGGACTGACCTAGTGCCTCGGGGGCTCATCGATGATGGCCATGCCTAGGTGCAAGCTCAAATACAACATAGTTCAACTAACCATGATTGACACTAATTTTTGGAGTTTTTTAATGTTTTGTGTGAATGTTTATGGATTTTGATAAGATATTTGAATGCTTTTTTTGGATTTTTTGATCAAGTTTAAAGATCAAGAGTGACACCTAAAGGGACTGACCTAGTGCCTTGGAGGCTCATCAATGATGGCCTTGACTACATTATGCATGCAGAGGCTCGTAGTTCACTTATTTTGACTCAAAAGTGTATAATGTTTTTAGGATTTTTATTTTTTTGGATGTTTTTGATTTTGATAGTTTTCATATGGATTAATGATAAAGAGATATCAGTATGTAGGGATATCAATAGTCTTTTGAGATCTTGTTGATAGCTAAGCTAAAATTGATTGATCTGATTAAGTAATTGTCAATAATGACAACATTGTTGAGGATACACAAAAATGTAAGGATAGTGTTGTCAATATAGGAATAACACGAGGATTGGGAATGATACATCTTGTGAGCATAAAATTTGCAACTCTTTAAACATGGACTAACAAACAAGTGTTAGATGTTTAAATAGAACAAATTAGACACTCTTATGAAATGCTTGTCCATGGTGCATATGCAAACAAGAAAACAAAATAATAAAAATAGCTAAATGAAAGCATATAAAAACATGTCAAACCCTATCCCATAGTGGGAGTGGTGCTCCTTTGATGTGGAAAGGATGCCCTTTACCACCCCCTTGATAATCTTCCAATGATAATGAAAATGATTGTGATGAAATTGCAAAGATGATGGGTGATGAAGTGCAAGATGAATGTGCCTATAGTGGAAATGCTTAAGATTGTGGATGTGATTATGGATGATTGTGGATGAGAATGCTTCTGTTTATAGGGTTGAAGAGTTGAAGAATGGAGATATTGGAGGAATGTGGGACTAAAGGAGAGCTAATGAGATTGTGACAATTGTCACAAGTCTATTGGATGAAGGTGGAGCACATTTTGGGGAATGTGCAAGTAAAGAGGATGGAAGAGAAATAAATGCATATGGTTGAGGATTTGAAAGGATGTGGGTGAGGATGTAAGAGATATTAATGCATGTGGTTGAGATGTAAGAGAAGTTAATGCATGTGGTGATAAAGTCAAATAAATGGAATTATTGGAGGAATATTCCCAAAGCATATACTTTTGTGAGGGAAAATAGGGTAATTAGTTAATTAAAAGAATTAATTTTCATGTGCAAGTGGGTTAGTTAAACAGGGGCTGGGTTTGACCAAGGTTGAGTCAAAAGTTAGATAATGGGTAATTATAATTAGGAGTTAATTAATTCAAAATTAATTAATTTGGAGGGAGTAGGAGATTGTGACATTTGATTTGATTAATTTGATTTATCAAATCAGATGAAAGGACTTTAGGATAATTAATTAAATAATTTGATTTATTTAATTAAATTTGGTGAACATTAGTGAGTAGAAAGTGAATTAATCAAATAAACTTAATTACATGATTAATAGTAGAAATGATGTTAATTGATCATATTTAAATGCATAATGTTGATTTGCATGAATTACACATCCCAAGATGATGATTGATTGAGATTTGTAGCCAGGCTATGAACAAGATTGTTGAATGTTTTGATACCATGTTAAAGCATCAACAAGATGCAACTGACAACTATTGTTTGAATTCTTTAGATGATGCCTAGATCACAACATGAGCTAGAAGACATATTAATATTTATTCCGAAGCAAGATGTAAGTGCTTGCCCCTAGTGTCTAGAAATGTAGGGAATGTGATAGGTGGATACATGAATGGATGGAGGGATATGCAAAGGATACCAAGGATTATCTTGTGATAGGATTGTTAGTAATCCAAATATGCACCCCTAATGCCAAGCTATGAAAGAAATTAGCAAGTTTGGATGTAACATGGGACTGCTTTCAGGTTGTGGGTGTCCTATTCGAAGGAAAACCTCCAGATTACGGGTTGGCTCCCCTTTTTGATGCCACCTAACTACTAATTTTTGAAGAAAAGGGTAAGAGATGCACAAAAGATGAACATTAACTGAAACTACCTAAGTTGATACACCAAAACCAACTAAGACCTGATAACAACCTATCACATTCAAAACAATATCATAAAACTTTGTTTACACAACTCATTTCATATGCAGTTCACATAAGTAATATATAAGGAGGTTTCTAAACAGGACTCTTAGAAGGAAAATAGAAGTCTCGCAACTAACAACACTATTAACTAACACAACTTATAACTTGTAACAATGCATTTTTCGCTAAATAGATGCCTAAACATGAGACAAGTTTGCAAGGAAAGATAAATTTCACAAAAAAAATTGATCAATCACTGACAACATGCTATGAAACATGAAATGGGAAGGTAAAATGCTCTATTTTATTGATTCAAAGTACTCACTATATAACAAGTCCATCTGAGTTACAATACTGTTCCATGTTGAAAAATAACTCCAAAAACCAAAGCTATCACTTTGTTGGAAAGAATTAACTAACTCCAAAATGCAAACATGAAGTTACTTAAGCAAAACCCATCAAATCCCCTCACACATGTTCATCTAGAAGGTTTTGGTCAGATGCAGCAATGAGGCCAAAAAAGAACCTTCTAAAATCACTCCAAAAAGTCCTCCAAATGGTTCAAGGTCAAGCCAAGACCATAGTCATGACAAAAGTGTGACAAAACAACCTCCAAAATAGCACATTTCTCTCCAAAAAAATCAAAGGCACAACTCACACACTCTCCTCATGTCTGCAAGTCATAATTTTGTCTCCCACAACCTTGACCCATGCTATATGTGTGTTTTGAAAACACATGACACTAATTTGCATTAAAACAAAGATAATTTGCTTAAGTGCTTTATAATCCATCACTTTAAACAAATTACTTTACATTTCAAAATAGAATGCAAAAAAGGCCCCACCATCAATACTAAATTACATTACATTTGCATATGAATAACATCAAAGTGATTTGCAACTCACTTAAATGATGTTTTTTACATTCTGAAATAAAATGAAAAATATAATGATACATCTAAATGCTTCCAAAAGCATTAAGCAAAACAAAACTCCAAGGAATTTGATCATTTCCACTTACCTTCATTTTGTAGTTCAAGGCCACACACTTGGTCAACATTCTCCATGATTTTCAAAGACAACAAAAGTCTGTATTTCGACCTATGTGGGCATCAGGGACTCCACACATCTTGAAAGGCACATTTTAAGTCTTCAAGGCACCAAGGCATTACATGTCAAAGGCATATGATTAGGACTGACACATTTGAAACAAGGCATATGATGTTTAATAAAGCAAAAAATGCCTAAGTCCCGACATTTACCATTTGGCCCCGTAACAAATTAATATGTGTTTGATATTGAAAACAATGGGAAAAAATACCATCGGCTTTCCCAAGGGTTCAAAACCTAAACAACAAAAGAAAGGAAAAACCCAAAAACCACTTCATTTTTTCATCGAGCTTCTGGAAGAAGTTATAGCCGCCATGAGGTTTCATAGAAGCACAAAAAATGGTGATTTTTTGATGGTTTCTTGGCAATTTTCTGATGAAAAATATAGAGAATAGCAAGTAATTGCATTCCTTTGACAAGAATATGTGTTATATCACTTTTTTGAAGGCCATTTTGAGCTCAAAAGCCACAACCTGTAGCATATTTTTGACCATTTTGTTTCATTTCTCCTTTCTGTGATTATTTCTCCTTCACACAACTGCCATGAGAAGTTATGGAACTCGAATAAAAGGCCATTTCATGTGACAAAAAACATGTAAAAATGAAGAAAAAAATGAAAGAAAGCTCAGGTAAGCTTTTGTTGACCCACTCCATTTGATTTTTGAGAAAAAAGTAGCTGTTTCGAGCCTCCAATCTGAAAGATAAAGCAAAAATGTTTATTTTTCTTCTGCATTTTACATTAAATGAAGAGACCCCAACATATTTTGTTGTTTCATGAAGAAATTATTTTCCTTTGGCCATGACCATGAACATATGAAGTAGGGTTTCATATACTTGTCATTTGCTTCAAAATATTCATGATAGCTTTAAAAAACTTCTATGTTTGTAAAAAAAAATAAGTGGGTTTCCCTATTTTTGAAATTCCAGGCCGCGGTCATGGACATGTGAACTGGGTTTTTGATATGCCAATTTTTCTACATTTTAGAATGAAACCCCAAATGGGTGTTTTCCATTGTGAAAGAAAAGACTTTTCTTAACTTTCTAAACAAAAAACCAAGTGGGTTCCTTTAGTTTGAAGCAAAATAAGGCTCTTTTTCCATGACCAGTAGAAGATGAAATGGGTTCTCTGCATTCTTTTTGATTTGCTTCAAAATTCATGATAGTTGTTAAAAGCTTCTATGTTCTGCAATTTCTTTTACAACACAAGTGGGTTTTCTGTAATTTGTGAAGAAAATGACCCTTGGCCACAACTGTAGAGGAAACTGGGTTTTGAATGCTTCTATGGTTATTTTTTGGAAAAGAAACTCACTACATTTCTCCTTTGATTTCTTTGTATTTGAAATTTATGATAAACCTAGATGGGTTCTTCAACTTGTGAAAGAAAAATTAGATTTTTTCCCACCTTTGTACTTGCAATTTTTTGTGTACCCAAGTGGGTTTTCTGACTTTCAGCATAAAACAATTCCAGGTTTCTGGTTTGATTGCTCCACTGTTTAGATTCATCCATAAGTCCTGCTTTCTCATTCTATAAACCATCAATATGTTGTTCAAGGAGTTTCATTGCAATTTCAAATCCATTTGCTTCCTATTGATGAGACATCACATAATTTTCCAAGGTTTCAATTTCCTGTAGGAGCTCCTCCAATTAAACTCTTGAATTTGTAGACTCCTTAAGAAACCCATATGGGTCTTGTGTTTGTCGAGGGAAAACTTGACCTTTCTGGATTTTTGCATTACATTAGAAACCTCATTGTACATTATGATTATCCTTTATTAGGCAAGATAAAAGGACAATAACTCCTTTCTTGTTTTCTATTTGAATGCATTTCCTTGGCTTTCAAAATCTCATCATAACCACAACACAGGTCTTTCCATGGCTCTTTGACTTTCATCTCCAATATGCTTCCACATTGAATATTAATAAAGAATGCTAGAAGATTCTCTATGTGATTAGGAACTTCAATTGTTTTCTGCAAGATCACTAGTTATCACACTGTCACATTTATTACTTATGCTTACAAAATTTCCTTTTGCTTTGTGTTGCAACCTATTCCCCTAGAGTAATGATCCTATCATTTTCCTCTAGAGGTCGAGAACTCAGAACATGCAAAGGATTGCTAGCTCTGTCCTTTTTGGAATTAAAGTTGGGTAACATATCAATGAGCATGGTTTCCACAGAGTTAGTTATATTCTTTGTTAATAATTCAGATCCATCTTTACTTTTCATCTTTGGGTTTTCCAGTAAGCTAGTGTAATTTGTAATTGGTGCATCATTTTCCTGCTTGTGATTTTTTGTGTGAGCTTCCCTTTTCTTCAGAATTCTTTTGCTTCCTTTTGCCTTTTCCACTAGTATATTATGTCATTTCCATCAGTTCATTCTTTTCATTCAAGCCATCTTGATGCAAGTTTTCTTCCTCAAGAGAAGATCTTTCCTATCAATTTCTTCTTTACCACTTCCCACTGGTATTTCTTGAGAATTTTCATCCATACTTGTATGTTTTCCTAGGTTCTTAGTTGATGTATTGCTCTATGATGAAGAGTCATTGAGTTTTAGGGTTTTAGTCCTTCACCTTACTAGTTGTTTTCTTGGTTTCTTATGGAGATTTAGTTTTCTTTGTTTACTTCTCTTTCCCACAACACTTTTCTATTTTCTTCATTTTTGGGTCTTTCTGTGTGATCCTGACTATTTTTCCATGCTGCATCATCTTCTTGAATGTTAACTGTTGGTTTCTCCATATTGTTAGATTGTAGAACCTCATGTAAATCCATGTTAGGACACAAACTATAGGAACTTTCTAGGAGTTGCATGTGCTTTTCCAAGGAGTCTTCCACCCATAAATGACTTAAAACATGGATTCTTTTTTTCTTGAGAATATTCTTTTCTGCACTAGCAAAGTTGTTTCAAATCTAAAATATCAAGATCCCATAAGTAGTGATCACCAAACTCATCAATATCCTCTTTCATTTTATCCTTGGTTAAGCCTGAAAGATTAAGAAAGTATATGCTCGTAACGACAACAAAGACTTTTGTTTACAACAGTCAATGACCCAAGAGTAATGAATGATATCCCCATGATTTGTTGCAGCTTGGTATTTGATTCCTCTCTTATCAGCTGCAATGGCATGAGTAACTGAATCATTTAGGTTCAATGACAATGAACCCCCATGTTCCACCACCATTTTGTGAAAGTTCTCTAGTGAATAAATAGGAGGAAAATTTACAAAGTAGAACAACAAATTCTTAAAGATCAATGTCTCCTTTTTAACATCAGATACATTAGTCATTACCATATGGGATGGTACAATAGTAAGCATCCTCTTTTCTCCCTTTGAAGTGCCTTTGATATGTTTTGACTTCTGTTGACCCAAACCTGTATAGTGATCAACTAACTCATCAATATTTTGGTTGTCCTTTAATGTAGGTCATTGTTGCTATCCTACTATGGAATGTAGCATGCATCCTCCTTTCTTTAACTGCCCCAATCCTTATAGTTCCCACAAAAATTGCTTGCTACCCCACATGTTTGTAACCTAGTTTCCATAAAATTTCAGTCCTTTTGATCATGTGCAACAAATGAACACTGTCTCTGCACTTTAATCCTAGTGGGTAGACACATGCCACCTATGTTGGTGACCTGAAAGCTCACCATCCTATGTGATGTGTGGTTGTCCAATAGGGTTAAGGTGGAGGGACTTGATAGTATCTTGGATTGTTCCTTCTTTCCACCCCATATGCTTCATGATGACTTCAAGCATGCTTGATTTCTCCTTCATTATTTAAGAGATGTATAATTAAACTTGATGCATCTATAATTGAACTTGATGCATCTCTGAAATCACTTACTTCTTTTAATAAAATGGATCATGGATCCACTTAAGATGATTGAAAGACATGTCCAACAAAATGTAACTTCCTTTTGACGTGATGGTAGCCATATGACTGATTCATTATGAAGTATGAATTTCATGACAACTCACATTATGTGTTGCATCTTTTGAATCTGATAATGAAAGTTGATCAATTGGTGTGATTCCATATTGATTTAATGAATTAATAGCATGTCTATCTTTGATCAAGTTACTCAATTTCCTATCCCTCTTAACACATAAGAGGAAAGCATGTTGAGCTCTACCCTCGTGGGAGCCACATTTACCCCACATGTTGCAATTAGCTGAATTAGAACAGTAACAAGGCATGTCCTAAATCGACACAAGGAACAGATAGTTAGATAAAAAAAACATATCATAGGTGTGTTTGATCACTTCTTTCTTTTTTTCAGGGACACTTATGGTATGTTGCTATTTTAATTCTTGTAGACATTTGATCACACGTTTATGGATGTTTTGCATATAATTTTGATCAGGTATCTTTCATTGCTCTAATAGCGTTGTTTTAATCCAATGTAGGAAACCTAGGAGCAGTGAGGAGGGACCCAAATGAAAGTAAAGCAGCAGAGATGATGCAAGGCCAATTCAACGAGATTCGTCATTCCACCAGGCAATGACCGGTCCCTTTTCATGTTATATGCAATTTTAATTTTGTATCCATATACGTATGATTTCTTCTTTACTAGCATTAGGATAGCTAGTCCTTTGGCTTGTGAGGGACATTTACATTCTCATGATTATCAATAAAGATTAAATTTGCAATACATATGGTTCTCTTTCTCATTTGTCTATCATTGCAACATTGGAATAAAATGTAATCTATTTTTTTGAAAATCTCTTCTATGCATATTAATGAACTTAGCAAAGTATGGCTTATCTTTCAAATTTTTGAACGAAAACACCAAAAGAATAAACACTAAGTTACCTAATTTCAGCTGAAAGCTAAAAATCAGGTAACATTTTTGGCAACATCTGCTATATGTTTGCTTGCAAAACATCTCAACCAGTTGCCTAAAGCTTATCCATTGGGCACTGAGTTATCTAAAGGTTGAAACCAAATTAAAACAACATTGCATTTTGTTGTAACTCACTAAACAAGCAAGAGAAACTTTGAAAACTTATTGAAAACCCAACACTACAAAATTAAAACTACCTAATTGTGCAAAACAACACTTAGGGAAAACTGAAAAGCATGTAACTAATGTGCAACAACACTTAGAGGAAACAAAATCCACTCTAATTTGTACAAGGTAGTTTTTAGATCATACCTCAAAATAGAGTTTGAGGTGTATCCCATTGACTGGGATAGGTAGAGATTCTCCATACATTGATGACAGTTGAAAAGCATTGTGCTCTTTGCATTCGGTAATGACAAACAGTCCACTCCACATGTTATCAAATTTAGTGTGCTTTCTAGGCCCGCTCTTTAATTCATCCCACTTGAGGAAATATCCCTCTCTGAACACCCTGGGTGTTTCTCTTTTATCAAACACCTTCTTTGTTTAGAGTTGATGTAGCTCCATTGTTTTCATGGCTCTATCTCTTGTTTCATCCAAATCCATGAATTGTGCATATTTGACAACCATTGGATCTTCCTCTTCAAGCATTTCAAGCTGGTTCATTATGTCAAGAGCTAGAAGCTCAATTGATAAAGGAAGCCTTGCCTCTTTACCATATACCAACATATAAGAAGAATTTCCAATGGGTTTCTTTGGAGTTATTCTATCTGCCCACAAGGCAGATTTTAACTTGTGCCAAGTTCTTTGGTTATCCTCCACTTGAAATCCTTTTGATGATTCTGATCAAGTTCTTATTGGCTGATTCAGCCAAACCATTACCTTGAGGTAATAATTTGATGAGGTATTCAAATGAATATTGTTCTTTACAACCCAATCAATTACTCTTAATCTAACAAACGCCAAAGCATTATAAAAAATGATTGATTCAGGTACACCAAATCTAGTTACTAAATCATCATAAAAATTTAAAACACTTTCATTGGCTTCTTTCAAAGCCACTGCTTCAGTCCATCATGTGAAAGTAATCGGTTGCAGTAAGCACTCACCTGTGGCCAAGTAATCGGTTGCAGTAAGCACCCACCTGTGGCCAAGTAATTAGTTGCAGTAAGCACCCACCCGCGGCTTGAACTTGAAGGTGGGTTAATGGCACCTATAAAATCAATTCCCCATCTCATGAAGGGTTGTTCTACTTGAATGGTTTGCAATGGTAAAGCTGGCAGCCTCTCTTTTCCTACAAAAATGACACATTTTACACACTTTTTGGCCCAAGCATGGGCATCCTTTTACAAACTTGGCCAATAATAGCCAACTCTCATTATTTTCCATGCAGTTGTTCTTGGGGTAAAATGACCCCTAGCAGTTCCATCATGGAATTCATGAATTACTTTGTCAACTTGATGTTGACCAATGCATCTTAAAAGGACACCATTAAGATCCTTTCTGAAAAGAATGTTACCAACCAGCACATAAGGAATGGACTGCAATCTGAAATACCTCCATTTGGCTTTATCCAAACTTGGTGGACACTCACCAGTTTGCAAAAAGTGAGTCATATCTTGCACCCAACCTGCATTTGTTGTTGGTGGATCAGCTGCAAGCTCATTATCAACAACCAAAACTACCTCTGTTTCTGCATTTTCTTCATTTTTAGCTCTTGTAACTAGCTATTCACACAACTCTTTACCCCTTACAAGATTTTTACCTTGATATCAACGTCATATTCCATAAATTTTGTAATCCAACTAACTCTCTTTTCATTTAGGTCCCTGCTTAACAAGAATTCCTTCACACTAGGGTGACCAACCGTCAAATGCACTTTTTTGTTAGAAATCAGAGGTTTAAAATTTTTCAAGCTTCTGATGGCAGCAAGCACATGTTTCTCTACAAAAGTATACCTTTCTTCATACTCTTCTAAACATTGGCTAAAAAAGGCAATTGGTTGTTCTAAGCCAACATCATTTTGTTGTACCAACATTTTAGAAATGATATCAATGCTACCAAAAGCATATAAAATGAAATCTTTTGAGAAGTTCAGGTTTACCAAAGTAGGGGTTGTTGATAAGGCCTCCTTTATGACTTCAAAATTATGCTTGGCCTCTTTGGTCCAATTGAAACTGGCATTCTTTTTTAACATGGCAGTTAGTGGTTTCAAAAGATTTGCAATATCAGGAATAAATCTTCTAACAAAGTTAATTCTGCCGAGAAAAATTTGCATCCCCTTTTTATGGCTGGGTAAAGCCAGATCCAAAATGACACTTACTCTTTTTGGATCAATGGTGATCCCTTGTTTTGACACAATATGTCCTAAAATCTTTCCTTCATGGACAACAAAGATACATTTTTTGGGGTTAAGGGATATACCATACTCCCTACACCTCTCAAATACTTGCTTCAGATGTGCAAGGTGTTCATTGACCTTCTTTGAAAACACTATTACATCATCAAGGTAAATAAGTACAAGTTTGTGAATTAGACCTTTAAATGCCATGTCCATTTCCCTCTAAAACGTGGCACTAGCATTGGACAAGTCAAATGGCATCCTTTTATAAGCCATGGTGCCCCATTTTGTGGTGAAGGTAGTCTTGTACTGATCTTCCTCTTTGACTAAGACTTGGTTATAACCTGAATAACCATCAAGTAATGAGAATCTTTCTGAACCAACTACAATTTGCAGTATCTGCTCCATCGAGGGCAGTGGATAATGATCCTTTAATGCGACTCTATTGAGGTCTCTAAAATCAACACACAACCTAATCTCACCATTTTTCTTTCTAATCGAGACAAGGTTAGAGACCTATGAGGTATGTTTAATTGGAAAAATGATGTCTCCCTCAATCAGTTTGGTAAACTCTTTAACCATAAGAGGCTCAAGTTTGGAGTTTAAAGGCCTCTTTTTTTGCCTAACAGGTTTTGAGTTTGGCTCAAGCTCTATGGTATGTTGGGAAATTTGGGGATCAAAACCCTTTAAATCAAAATATTCCCATGCAAATACATCTTGAAACTCTTGAAAAAGAGTAATGAAAGCTTGCTTATCTGCATGTGAAATTTTTTTACCAACTTTAAGGAGCTTACCTTTGAAAATTTCCAGCTCCTCATAATGTTCTTCTTTGACCTGCATGCTGGTCTTATTCTTTTTTAGCTGGTCATCAGTGCTGAAAATGGATTCCAAGGTGACTAGATCCTTGGGCAGTTTGTTAGAATTCAATTGGATGATCTGATCATCATATTGTCGCTTGATCTTGTCTTGGTTCACTGCTGTAAATTCATCTTCTTGCAGCATAAAGCTCAGGACTTCTTCATCACTCTCAAATACTTTCCAATGAACATTATTATCCAGAATAGAAGGTCTAATAACTATTTTAGCATATGGCTGCAACTTTTCCTTTCTAATTTCACTTGGAATATCAACTTGAGCACCTATTGCAGCCAATCTATCAGCATGTCTATTCTAATCTTTAGGAATAAAAACTAGATTGAAAGTGTCAAACTCTTCTATCATATCCCACACCCTGTGTTTGTAGGATTTTAAGACACCATTCTTAGTAACATGCAGACCTCTCACTTGATTCATGATCAATTCACTATCACCATAAACTTGCAAGCAACTAATCCCTCTTTTCTGTGCCCATTCCAAGCCTTGAATTAGACCTTCGTATTCAATAGTATTGTTAGTACAAGAGAAAGAAAATCTAAAAGCAGAGTAGTATTTTTCACCTTGTGGGGACATAAGCATTGCACCCCCACCAGCACTGTTCTTGCTTCGAGAACTGTCAAAGAACATCTTCCACACTTCACCCTGTTGATCTAACTGTTGTTCCACCTCCTTTTCGAGGTTTGGAATCATTGAATTAGGTTCATGCAACACGTAGACACCCAAACAAGTCTCCTCAATGTTATCATTTGAGTTTTCAATGATATTTTATGTTGCCCACTCATTTAAAAGCGTGTCTGGTATGTTTTCTACTTGCATTTCTTGAGCATTAGCAAGTTCATTATCATCAAAAACAACATAATTAGTGTTAACAACACTTGGGACATATGGTTCAATGTGATCTTTAGCGAGTAACTCAGATTTAATGACCACTTTAGTCTCATATCTCGTTTTGAATACCATGTGGGACCAATCCGGTGACAAATAACCTCCTATCTTGGCAATGAAGTCTTTTGACAAACACAAGGAAAAATGAGGTGGTAAGTCGATGACTGAAATGTCTTGAGGAATGGAAAAATTGGGGCAGGCATGTAAGGTAAGGCTTAAACTTTTGATAACACCTATGGTGTTAATGGTTGTCCCATCAAGTTAGACAACTCCTTTCTCAAGAGGTTGATATTTCAGTCCTAACTTATCAAAGTTGTTTTGGGCATGACATAACTACTTTCCCCTGAATCTACCATGTAATTGTGAACTAACTCATCTCCTATTATCAAGGACACATAAAATCGGGGTGGTTTGAAATCCTTACTTGGTTGTTTATTGTTGTCTTGAGGTGCATTTGTTAAGACAACCTTGACTTGAACTACTGACACATCATTTGAAACACCTAAATCAACTAAGGCATATTGTAACAAGTCCTTTTGACTAGGGATAGATAAGTAATCCCACATTGACATATTCACATTCATCTTTTTATGGATTCAATAATGTTGAAGGGTGTGGCAGCGTTTACCTTTTGATGGGTCCTTGCAACAACAGGGTCTTTGTGCAAGTGGGTTGGTTGGGGTTGGTTCCCAAGCTATCCACCACCGATGCCTTGTGAATTTCTTTGCAAGATGTGTTTTACTTGAGGATTGGAAGGTCCAACAACCTCCTTGTCTTTATTTTTTGCTTGTCCAATCTTGAAAGCTCTCTTTTTGGCTCGAGTGTTGGCTGCTATTGGAGAGCTATCACTGCTTACTCCACAAAACTCCTCTCCTTTCCAATTTAGGAGGGTTGTGCCACTTGTAGGGAGCTCCTATTGTTGGGAAGATTCACCATTAGACATGTCTTGCACACCTGAAACATTTTGATCCATCAATGCTTGATTGATGACACCATTTAAACATGTAGTTTGATTATGGGCTTGGTTGCAAGGATAACACCACTCATATTCTGCTGCAAGGTTGTTTTGAATAGGTACCATATCTCTAGTTGCACTGATTGGAACTGGATCGTATGGCTGAAAAGGCCTCAGATTCAAATTTTTTCTAGCACCTTGAAAGTTTCCTTGATATGGTTGCTTGCTAGCTTGAAATGGATAACCTTGACCTTGATTTTGAGGCTTCCAACGCTTGAAACCTTGGAACTACTACTTTTTAATGCTTACCAACTCATTTCCAAAAGTTTGAAGCAGATTCCCAATCTTTTGTTAGCTACTTTTAATCTCTTGTAACTCTTGAGGTGGTCCTTGGACAAAAAATTCTTGGCTAACAACAACTGGGAGAGGGGCTATTTGAGGTGTTGGAAAAGCTGTAGGAGGTTGTATATCAGGGAAAAAAGGCATAGGAGGCCTAGGGGAAATTCTTCTAGCTTGTATGAGGTTGTTTTCTGCCCCTACAACTATATCATAAGCTATTGGTAAGGTATTTACACCCATAGACTGTATTAAAACAACAACCTCACTATTTAAGGCCCTCAAAAAATAGAGGAATGCATACTCAGTTGGAGGCCTTGTGGGATCCAAAATTTTGTCCCACATTCTTTGAAAATGGAAATTGAAGTCCGTCATCCATTCATGAGGATCCCTTTTAATGTGAGTCAGCTACTCCACTAATGACAAGTTGTCATACTTTTCCTCAAATTGCTTGCATAATACCTCTCCTAACTCATCCCATGTTTTCATGGAATTAACTACTAAACTTCTAAACCATTGGAGTTCTTTCCCTTTGAATGATGTTGATAGTAGCCTTAAAGCAACGTTTTCTTGAGTTATATGATGCACTGAACACATATTGGAAATATCCTTAATATGTTCAACTGGTGTGGTCTAATATTCACCTAAAAAATATGGCACACTTTTAAGAGTAACCATGGGAATTCCATCATGTTGAGCCAATTGCAATGGGTTGCCTCCATTAAAGGTGACAAAAACTTGATTTCTTGGAACAACCATGTTTGGCACTAAATTTTGCTGCCTTACATGACTTGAAACTCTCAATACAGGTGGAGTTGAAGCTGTCTTTCTTGATGAAACATTATCTTTCTTTGTTGGCTTACCTCTCCTTCGGGGTGGTGAAAGTTGCAAATAATCGAATGGGACAAATTTTCCCCTTATTTGAATCTTTTTCGTATGCTGCTACAACATTGGTCTACTATTAAATTCCACATTAAAAGTCACCATATATGCTTATGTGACCTCCTAAAGGCTGAAAAAATGTTGGCTACATATCAAAACCAACAAAAAAATGTATTTTTCTAATTTGAATTGATTAGAAGGGTCCCATTGGGCATGCCAAAACTGTTAGTGATCCAAATCTGCACCCCTAATGCCAAGCTATGAAAGAAATTAGTAAGTTTTGTTGTAACATGGGACAAATTTTAGGTTGTGGGTGTCCTATTCAAAATCAGACCTCTAGATTATGGGTTGGCTCCCCTTTTTGATGCCACCTAACTACCGATTTCAGAAGAAAAGGGTAAGAGATGCATAAAAGATGAACATTAACTGAAACTACCTAAGGTGATACACCAAAACCAATTAAGACCTAATAACAGCCTATCACATTCAAAACAATATCTTAAAACTTTGTTTACACAATTCATTTCATATGCAGTTCACATAAGTAATTTATAAGGAGGTTTCTAAACAAGACTCTTAGAAGGAAAATAAAAGTCTCACAACTAACACTATTAGCTACACAACTTATAACCTGTAACAATGCATTTTTTGCTAAATAAATGCTTAAAAATGAGATAAGTTTTCAAAGAAAGATAAATTTCACAAAACAAATTGATCAATCACTAACATCGTGCTATGAAACATGAAATGAGAAGGTAAAATGCTCTATTTTATTGATTCAAAGTACTCACTGTATAGCAAGTCCATCTGAGTTACAATACTGCTCCATGTTGAAAAATAACTCCAAAAACTAAAGCTATCACTCTATTGGAAAGAAAGAACTAACTCCAAAATGAAAAAATGAAGTTACTTAAGAAAAATCCATCAAATCCCCTCACACATGTCCATCTAGAAGGTTCTGGTCGGATGCAACAATAAGGCCAAAAAAGAACCTTCTAAAATAACTCCAAAAAGTCCTCCAAATGGTCCAAGGTCAACCCAAGACCATAGTCATGCCAAGAGTGTGACAAAAAACCCTACAAAACAACACATTTATCTCTAAAAAAGTCAAAGGCACAACTCACACACTCTCCTCATGTCTGCAAGTCATCATTTTGTCTCCCACAACCTTGACCCATGCTATATATGTGTTTTGAAAACACATGACACTAATTTACATTAAAACAAAGATAATTTGCTTAAGTGATTTATAATCCATCACTTTAAACAAGTTACTTTACATTTCAAAATAGAATACAAAAAAGGCCCCACCATCAATATAAATTACATTACATTTGCATATGAATAACATCAAAGTGATTTGCAAATCACTTGAATGATGTTTTTTACATTCTGAAATAAGATGCAAAATATAATGATACATCTAAATGCTTCCAAAAGCATTAAGCAAAACAAAACTCCAAGGCATTTGATCATTTCCACTTACCTTCATTCTGCACTTCAAGGCCACACATTTGGTTAACATTCTCCATGATTTTCAAAGACAACCAAAGCCCATATTTTAGCCTATGTGGGCATAAGGGACTCCACACATCTTAGAAGGCACATTTTAAGTCTTCAAGGCACCAGGGAATTTAATGTCAAAGGCATATGATTAGGACTGGGCACATTTGAAACAAGGCATATGGTGTTTAATAAAGCAAAAAATGCCTAAGTCCTGGCATTTCCTATTTGGACCCATAACACATTAATATGTGTTTCATTTTAAAAAGAATAGGAAAAAATCACATCGGCTTTCCCAAGGGTTCAAACCCTAAACAACAAAAGAAAGGAAAAACCTAAAAAGCACTTCATTTTTCCATCGAGCTTCTGGAATAAAGCTACAACCGCCATGGGGTTTCATAGAAGCATATAAAGTGGTGATTTTTTGATGGTTTTTTGGCAATTTTCTGATGAAAAATATAGAGAATAGTAGGTAATTGCATTCCTTTGACAATAATATGTGTTATATCACTTTTTTGAAGGCCATTTTGAGCTCAAAATTTGTGGCCTGTAGCATATTTCTGACCAATTTGTTTCATTTCTCCTTTCTGTGATTATTTCTCCTTCACATAGCCACCATGAGAAGCTATTAAGCTCGAATAAAAGACCATTTCATGTGACAAAAAACTTGCAAAAATGAAGAAAAAAATTAAAGAAAGCTCAGATAAGCTTTTGTCGACCCACTCCATTTTATTTTTGAGAAAAAAGTAGCTTGTTTCAAGCCTCCAATCTGAAAGATAAAGCAAAAATGTTTATTTTTCTTCTGCATTTTACATTAAATGAAGAGACCCCGACATATTTTGTTGTTTCATGAAGAAATTATTTTCCTTTGGCCACAACCATGAACATATTAAGTAGGGTTTCATATAGTTGTCATTTGCTTCAAAATATTCATGATAGCTTTAAAAAACTTCTGTGTTTGCAAAAAAAATCAAGTGGGTTTCCTTGTTTTTGAAATTCCAAGCCGCGGCCATGGACATGTGAACTGGGTTTTTGATATGCCATTTTTTCTGCATTTTAGAATGAAACCCCAAATGGGTTTTTCCCATTTTGAAAGAAATGACCTTTCTTAACTTTTTGAACAAAAAACCAAGTGGGTTCCTTTAGTTTGAAGCAAAATAAGGCTCTTTTGCCACGACCAGTAGAAGATGAAACATGTTCTCTGCATTCTTTTTATTTGCTTCAAACTTTGTGATAGCTGTTAAAAGCTTTTGTGTGTGGAACCCCAATCCTAATACCTGCAAAACAACATAAACAAACACATTAGATGGTGAAATGCAAGCAAGAACAAGGATTCCCCATGGAATCCATTTACAAAGTTCAAATTAGGAAAAACAATGAAGAATACAATGAGATAACAATAAAAGAGATTGAATCTTAATTAAACTAGAAAACTCATGATCCCATGGGGGAATTGGTGCCAATTTGATGTGAAAATTGGCCCTCTCCCAATTCCTATGATGCAAAATTGATGTATGATGATAATTGATCCACTTTGTTGATGCTTGATAAGTGCTCCAATGGAAAGATCTGCATAACCTAGCTAAGATTCAATGATAATGTATGGAATTTGCTAATGATTTGAGCATAGTAAGTTTGCTCAAATTGTGGATGGATCAAATGAAGGATGAGCTCTTCATTTATAGATGATATTGATGGATGAATGTCCAAAATAGAGCAATGTGGGACTAATCTTCAACAAATGAGAAGAAGCCACATGTCATCATGTGAATGGTTGAGGAATGAGAACATTTTGAAGAATGTGCAAAGAGGGGGGAGATTCAAATTCAAAATATGGATTGAAGGATGAGGTGAAAGGTGAAGCAAATGCACATGGCTCAAGAAAAGGACATGTAAGAGATTTTAAATGCTTTGTTGGAAGGGACAAATCCTTTTGGGGAGATTTCAAATTTGAGGAATATTCCATCTTTGATGCCTTTTTTGAATGAAAATAGATGATTTATAAATCAATTAAATTGATTTTCATGTGCAAGTTGCAAAATCTAGAGGATTTGAGTGATTAGGATTAAATTAATCATGATTTGATTAATTTAAGGGGAGATTAGGTGATTTGACTATTTTGACTTAGATTTTAGGATTGAAATAAATAAAAAAGAGATGAAAATGATTAGGACCTAGTTAAATAAATATTTTGATTTATTTAACCAAAAGGGGTGATGTTAGATTAAATTAGATGAACTTTAGAAATTTAATCAAATAATATGGATTATTTAATTAAATAAAGATAGGAAGATGAAATGATCTAGCTAATTACATAGAGACAATGATTTAATTAAATCGAGGGATTTATTTAATTAAAAGGGGAATTATGATGACTTTAATCAAATAAGGCTATTTGATTAAATAGTTAGATAGAGGGATAATTCGGGATGAGGCGATGTTAGTAGACCAAGATCGAGTGTATGATATCAATCTGTATATTTTTGATGTCTACATTTTTCCCCTCTTTGAAGCGATGCACTTGTTGCGTTGGTTCAAAGAATAACCTTGCCATGATCAAAAGTCAAAATTTCTCTTTTTTTTGGATGCCCCACTTCTGCCCCAGCGAATGAAGTTACGCCGGTATACTTCCCCCTTAAGAGATCGTGTAGAGAGGTTTTATTTGAGGGTCAATCTCTTGACAAAGAGGTTCAAGATCAGTTCAACTCAAATATTTGATGTAGACAGATTTGATGATGTAGACAATCATCAGCCATGGGTAGCCTCATGCCTATTTTGATATATTACACCTACTTGATCCTGATTTGTACCATGGTAGTTACATTATTGATGATATAAATGAGATGATTGTGATTTTTATATGTAATGGATAATATGATGATGCATGGATGATATGGATGCACATGATATGATATGATGATGCATGGATGATTATGAAAATTGATGATAAATGTATGGTTTATGAGATGTTTTAGAATAACCAATCTATATTATGCAATGATGGGGATGAATGCATGTGGTATGATTAATGCTTTCTATATGATATGATATTCATTATGCAGTATGTTGATGGTTTGTGGATGCAAGATAGATGCAATGGTGATGATTTATGATTAACTGCCATGGTACCATGTTAGCGCGAAAAGCAAGAGATAGAAGAAAATAAGAGATTCCAACAAGACATGAGATGATGATGATGATGATGATTACTTGCTGAGGAGTTTGGATTTTCAAAGGGCCAATTATCTTATGTTTGATAACACACGTAGGCACGATGCATCAGGGTATAAAGAACTAGGATGGCGTTGTACCTAGTGCAATGGACTTTGACTTGACAGACATATAGGAGTATCCTTGTTCACACTTGACATACAAAAACCTTGATAGGACATACTTTTGAAGTTTCAAACATCTTGGACCAAAACACGGAAAGGTATAACCCATCAATGAAATAGTCAACAAGCTACCCAAAACACCCTCCATACACACCTAACAAAGCAAGTATTCGCCAAGGTTATATTACAAGAATGTCCAACAAGCACAAAAAACAAAAGATAATGATCGTTGCCCCATTCCTTTATCTCTAAATCATTTTGAGTAGACATCATCGAGAGGTCATTGGAATGAGCACAATAAGATAAATCAAAAGAAAAGATCAAGTAAACAAACAAGTCAATGTTCTTCATACCGCAAGCCAAGGGGATGTGTTTTGTTTAGGGTAAGAATCCAAGGTGATATCCAAAATGATGCCCATTGTCGGAATGATATATCCTAGGACATGCATTGCATAGGATGATAATGGTTTGATAAGTTGATTGATAGGCTATTGATATAAGGTTGGTTGACATGTCTAAAAATGATCAAGAGTTTGATTTTTTATTTAAAAGTTTAAAGTTTTCTTTTGATTTTACGTTTGAAGCTTGCTTTTGCTGATTGTTGTGATTGTTTATATTTGTGTTGCCAAAGGATGAAGGTGATGATTAGTTTATTATGGATGATTGATTATTTTGAATGAAAGCGAGATGAGACAGATGGATTTTTTCAAATATTTGGATGTTTTTGACATTTTTGGAATATTTTGAGGTTGTTTTTTGTATTTTTGGGTTATTTGAATGTTTTGGGATTTTATGAGATTTTATGAATGTTTTTGTGTTTTTGGTGTTTTTTGAATGTTTTTGTGTTTTTGTGTCTCGGGGGCTGATCAAAGATTAGCGTTGCCTACGTTTAATCTCAGAGACGACGTAGTTTAGATTCCATGTTTTTGACTTTTTCTTACTTTTATGTGTTTTTGGATTTTTCGCATGATTTTGACGATTTGGATATGGATATGTGTGACGATTTCAGTGCTCTGTTTCATATTTTGTTGAAAACCAAGCTAAGGTTGATTGATCAGATCGATGGATTGATGATGATAACATTGTTGAGGATACACAACAATGCAAGGATAGTGTTAAGCAACACAAGGATTGAGATGTCGATTGGATTGATGATGATAACATTGTTGAGGATACACAACAATACAAGGATAGTGTTAAGCAACACAAGGATATCCTAAGATGATTATTTTTGGATTGGATTTGATTGATCATGATTGATGAAGCTTGATTTGGAACAAAAGTTGTTCGAATGATTTGATGTGATGTTCGAAGTGCAACTTAGATGCGACTGATGTTGATTGTTTCGATTGATATTAGATGAAAGATGAAGCTTGATAAGGAACATCTTCTCATCAAAATGTGCCATGGGCTAGTGACTTGGAATCTTTCTCACAAATGTTTTGACCAATTTGATTTCATGTTTGCCAATGTTTAGATCACCACATAAGTTGGAGGATATATATCAATATTTATTCCTGAAGCAAGATGTAAATATCTGCCCCCAGTGTTTAGCAATGCATGGAATACCATGGGTGGATGCTTGGATAGGTGTATGGATTATCTTGTGATAAGATAAGGTGTTCAGATAAAGAATGTTGATCTGGATAATGCTTCATGGCTTAGATAGTGTTGGGTAGGATATGATCAATGAAAATGACCCATGTCAAGATGTTTATCGTAAGCGTAAAGTGTGCACCAAACTTTTACCAAGATCAAGATAATTTGGACTATGGATGCAGATGGATTGGATAAATGGTTCATGGATGAAATGGATTTATTATGGATGAGATGGATGAAATGTTGGATTTATTATGGATGGGATAAGATGCTTTCACTTGAACTAGCACACATAGATGCTTGATTCTACACTTGATGCCTATTTTCTAGGTTTTCATCATGGTACCTGCCCAAAGCACCACTAAAGTGGTTTTCACTAGAGGACAATTTTTTTCTTTACTGTTTTAAATCCTTTTTTTGATTTTTGATATTTTTTGATTTTTTCTGTGAAAGATTGAAAGCTCATGTTGAACCACAAGGTGTTGTTGATGTATATTCTTTTTTCATGATGTTCCATTGATAGCCTACTTGAAGAAGTTGCTTTTATAAGATACATGCACTTGAATGCAACTTTTGGGATTCTTGATTTGCTTTATTGATACCAGGGTTAACTCTGTCTCTATGCGCACATTACGATAGAGTGCCTTTAGAATCCTTATGATGAAGGGTCGTTGCCAACACATGGTCAATGTGAGAATTAGATATTATGTGTGTGAGAGGTGTGGATGGAGTGTTTTTAGGGATAAGAGATGGATTGTTGACAGTTTGGAACCTTTTATTCTCCACACTTGAGAAGATGAGCAATGATGGGTGGATATGGAAGTGTGCATGGAATTAGGACCAACTGCTTGATACACTTTTTATATCACTTGAAAATCCTGCTTTTGCTTTTGTGGACATCTTTGATGGATACTTTTCCCTTTTTTATTTTTCCCCATAGTTTCTTTGACTAATGGAGTTCGATAGGGATAATCTTTCTTTGTATTCTTTGGTATCCACTTGTATTTGATTTGTCCATTATGCTCCCCAATTTCTTTTGTTTTGATAATGTTCTTTGTGCTTTGATTCAAATCCTTGTTTTGATGTTGGTCCCAATTCGTTGATGGGGTGATGGGTGGATGAAGATTCATGACGTGGTTGGTTGTAGTATTGGCAATGGTTTCATCATAAGGACTCTTTGTGATCCCTATGTTGACATTTGCTTGAGACATAGTTGCCCCCAGTATAGTGGTAGTAGCACCTTTGTTCCTTGATTATGCTTGTTTTAAAATGTCTTGTTTAGTAAGCCTTCTCTAATACATGACCACTGTAGATGGCATTGTTTCAATTTGTTGCCTTGCTAGCTTTGGAATATCTTGTTTTGTCTGATCTACTTCCTTGGGTGGATAATGTTGGATATCTTCATATATGATGTCCCCCATTTGAATTTGGGATATATCTGATCCTGATGTTGACAACTCAGTTTGACTGTAGGAATCAATAATCTGCTCTTTTTGTGTAATAATATTAGGAGTAAAGGAATCTTGTTTTGAATGAAGATCATCTTCGTGTCCATCCATGAAAAGAATCTCATGGGTAGATGGAGGAGTATGTGTTATGTGGATATGATCATTATCTGCAACATCCTATATAGATAGGAGAGTTTCCATTAAATCATTATAGTATCTTAGAGATACAAATTCTTGATCTTGAATAATTTCAGAATTGCTTTTGACATAATTTGGATCAAGTTCTTGACATGGGTTAGTTTCAAAGGATGGACTACTTATAAAGGGTTCTTGGATATCTTCATTAGGCATGGGAAGTGGTTTAATATCCTCTTGATATTTGAGTGGATTTGGATCAAGTGTTGAGTTGAGGATTCCTTTAGTATCTGTAACCATGAGGTCAAAGGATGTTATGTCTTGGAAAGGGACATTGCTAGACTTTGGTGAAAGATGTTGACCTTGCTTTGGAATAAATTTTTGAGATATGTCCTCTAACTCTGTGGATGATGTAGAGACATTTTCAACATAATCATTGGTTGATGGGTCATGGATTATGTCAATAGGATCAAATAACTCTAACACACCTTGAAATAGATCACTAAAAAGTGGCTCTTGATGTATGGTGAGTTGATCATCGGATGGGGTAGAAATGTCTTCAATGTGATCATTGATGGATAGGTTTTGATCCTTGTTCTCAATAGTTATGGTAGAGAGATTATCAATGTCTTCAACCATAAGGTCAAATTATGTTGACATTTCTTGAATTGGATCATTGTTGGGTATTGTTGGATTTTGATCATGATTGAAAAGTGACTTTTGACATATGTTGATTTGATCAATGGATGAAGTAGAAACATATTCATTGATGGATAGATCTTGATCATTGTTTTTGAAATTTGTGGTGGGGAGATTGTCAATGCTATCACTAGTGGTCGAATCTTCATCATTGTCCCCAATAGCTATCATTTTTCATGTTTGTGCTTGTGTTTGTTGGGCAGCTTGAGTAGCTTGCACGGCTTGGGCAACTTGAGTAGCTTATGCAGCTTGTTGAACAACTAGTTGTGCAACTTGTCAATTTTTATTTTGTTGGAGTGCCTTCTGATAAGTGGCTTGCAGTGCAATGTTGTATTGGTTTGATGTGTTTGGTTTGGGTGGTGGTGGTGGTGGAGGTGGTTTTGGAATAGTGCTTGGTGTGGTGATAAGAGGTGTCGTCGTATTGATGATTGGTATTTGAGTGGTGGATGGTGTAATTGATGTGATTGGTCCTTGAGAGACCATTTTTTGAGATATTATGGGGGTGGTTGATGATATTGTGATTGCTTGTGCATTTGTCGTTTGTTGTTGCGATGTTGACAATAAGTTATGAAAGTTTGGCATGATGTTTTGATTGATGTTTGGGATGTTGGTTTGATTGATACTTGGTAAAGGGGGAAGCCCTAAGCCAAGGAGTGGTGTGGGTGATAATGGCAATGGTGGTTTTGGAATTGTGTTGGATGTAGTGACAAGTCATTGAGATACGTTTGGAGTGATCGTGAGGGTTTGAGATATGATGGGTGTGATAGGGGTGGTTGGAGTGATCGAGGTGATAGGAATGGTCAGAATGAATGGGGTGATAGATCCTTGGGAGACCATATTTTGATTTGTCAAAATTGATGTTTTCATTTGATTAGATTCCATCTGTTGGTGCAATGTTGATGGTATATTCAAAGGATTTGATGTGATGGATTGATTGGTGTTAGGTGGATTGATTTGGATGGAGTGATTGGTGCTAGGTAAAGGGGGAATCCCTAAGCCAAGGAATGATGTTGATATGGGTAATGGTGGTAGAGATGTATCTTTGTGCAATGACTCAACTATTTTGGCAAGTGTAGCAATTTGATCTCGCCAAATTTGATCTTGATTTCAATCTTGACTCCCTTGATATAGTTGATTTGGTTCAAGAAGATTTGGGATGCATACTTGTGGTTTTTGAATGGGATCATGGAAAAATTGATTTTGGACAATTTTATGATTTGGGATGATGTTCAGATTTGGCATGATAGGTTGAAATTGAACATTGTTGGTGTTGGGAATCACATTGCCTTGATTTAGGTAACTTTGATTTTGTGTGGTGCTACCTTGACTTGGATTAATACATGGACTTGTTAACATCTTGTTTGGACTTTGAACAACATTTGTATGATTCACAAACATATTTATCCCAAAGTTTTCCAAGTGTGGATTCATGTTTGGTAATCTTGTACTTGGTATATTCACTTTTGGCATGTATGGATTTGGTGGGATAATGTTGTTTTGTTGAAGACTCTTGCATTGAGTATTTGGTTGATAGATTTGTAATGTTGGAATTGGATTTAAATCTACCATCAGAAAAGGTGTTCCAAGATTTAGATTGGGTAGAATCACATTTGTTGTACCATTGAGGTTTGTAGGAGATAATGATCCCATGTATGGATTGTATAAATGTGAGTTTTGAAAATCAATTGGCATTGTAAGGCTTTGATAGTTTGGTTGACTTGGATTACTCATGATGTATGGATCAAGTTTATATTCCATGTTCCTCTTCTATTTTGACCTTGTTGTAAAAGTGACCTCTAAGGTGTTTAGGACCAATGATGAGATGAAGAATGAAAAGGGTGAATGATATGAGTGTTGAACGTTTAGGGACTTTGTATCAATGCTAGAATTAGGGCTTGATTTTGATTGTTTGAGTTGGATAATGAACTTGTAAACCATAAGATGTTAGATGTTATCTTAGGATGAACTTGTTCAAAGGGGTGATAATTTAACTAGAGGTATGAGAAAGGATGCATTCCCATACTCCTAACTAAACAAGGTGATTTTGATTTGGTTTAAGGATGTACCCAAGTCTAGATAATGATGTTTCCAAATCTCTAAAGTTTCTAGTGGGATGGGATGATAAATGTTTGAAATGGATGAAGTGTTTGATTTTGATCCTAAATGAAACTAAGAAGGACTTGTTTACAAGGCTAAGGTTTTGAAGAACATGTTTTTCCCTTCAAACCAAAAGATCAATGTTTGCTCAAAAGACCATAAGACAAAAGATACACAAGCACATGTGTGGGGTTCAATTGATTTCATATTGATTAGTGAATTGATTTTACCACAAACACTTCTTTGATTAGGTTTTCCAAACTAGATGTCCAATGTATTAATTTCTTCGGATCCCACAAAGTATGTTATGTGGAAATTTGATGAATCCAAGGCAAGGGTTACCTATTGTTGATCTTTAGTAGGAAAATTGAGATGTAAGTTCAAGTGTTTAGAAACCTCTAAGCATGTGAATCCCAAGGGAAAGCAATAACACATCAATTTGGTCGATTGTATTTTCCTCCTAAAGGGTTTGAAATTTTGATGATGATGTTAAGTGTTTGTTTCCAAATGTTTTCGAACAAGCAAAGTGTTTTGACTCATAAGCAATATAACATCCTAGCTCAATTGGTACGTTTTTCTTGGTGGGCTTGCCTCATGCCCTTCATAGTAGAAGATATGATTTTACATGCAACCAAGGAAAGCGTATAAAGGTATGTTAAGAATGAAGTCTTAAACTCTATACTTTAACCAAGATCGGACATGTCAAGTAACTTCTTGGAATCTAGTTCCAATGCACCACTTTGATAAACTCGTTGGATGGACTAGTTGGCTACTACAAACAAGGTTCTTAATGACGTGAAATTAGGGACATGGCACCTTGGGAGCGTCCAACAAGCCACTAAAGGCTTTAATCAATCCTACTAGGGGCTCTTATACTTTTTACGGTAGTACCCCGTTCTGAAAGACACTGTATGACTAAGGCCTACATACCATGAGGACTTGAAAATTTAGTCTTATCCATTTATATACCGGCCCAAATGAAAAACTGGTTGGAGTCACCTTCGAGTTCTCCTTTTGGATGTGTCTCTTAGGTAGGCCCCTCTAAAGGTAAACAATAGCGAGCAAGCACATCAGTAGTTCGATCAACCTTTGTTTAGAAACAAAGGGAGAACACACGTGATATACCTAACTCACACTCGCAAGCTTTGTTCAATTTTAGTTCCCAAAATGAAGTGTGGAGGTGATTACTTTATCTCAACCTAAGATCACAAAAAAGGCCTTTTGATTCTCAAAATCGCTATAAAGCACGAGAGAAGCGCATACGCCCTTTCTCTATGATGTTAGTTTAAGTAAGCAATCACAAAAATAAAGTTGCACATATTCATTTTAACCTTTCAAAGCAATTGTGAGTTCATTTTAAAAGCACCAAAGTAAGTGTGACAATTTGCCTTGTTCAATTTTTAATCCCAAAATAAACTTTAGTAAATTTGAGTCCTAATGTTCTTTTTAAGCTTTTTGTAGTAAAAATTGAAACATTCTTTTTAGAGCTCAAAATAAAGTTAGTAGGTCCTAAAAGCTTGAAAGATAGCAAATCCTTAGAAGAGGGATTATAATTCCTTCTCAAAGTGTTTAAAAACACTTGTTACAATAATGTGATAATGCTTTTTCTTTGACTTCCATGCTCCCTTATCCTTCAAAATCTGCAATACAAGCTCCAAATGTCAAATGAAATCAAGAAACAAGAAGATATGAGGGTTAGATAGATGATTGAGCATAAAACCCTAAAAGTTAGACCAAGTTTCATTATGATTTGACATTAAATGAAAATTTGAAAATTTTAACTCTATCAAAGTTGATAATAACTTACACCATTGGATAGCTTATGAAACTCTACCCCATTTAAAAAAAAAAGTTTCGAAAAAGACCAAAAAATGACCAAGATATGGCCATTTTAAGTTTGAATGAAAAAGTAAGAAATTTCAGTGGTTCTATCTGTGATGGCGGCTCTGTTTGTTTTTGTAGCGGCGCTATATGACAACGATGGAGATTCAGTGGTGCAGTTTGAATTTTTGAGTGATGCAGTTTGATTCCAACGATGCAGTTTGAATTTTTGAGCGGTTATGTATGGCGACACTAGACTGTGAGCAGTTTTGTTTGTTGTAAACACCAAAAATATCAAAAACCACAGATTTTTCTCAAAAAAGGTGATTTGATCTTCCGGTAGGCCCTCCTTCTAGCATGAAAATGTGGAACCCCAATCCTAATACCTACAAAACAACATAAACAAACACATTAGATGGTGAAATGCAAGCAAGAACAAGGATTCCCCATGGAATCCATTTACAAAGTTCAAATTAGGAAAAGCAATGAAGAATACAATGAGATAACAATAAAAGAGATTGAATCCTAATTAAACTAGAAAACTCATGATCCCATGGGGGAATTGGTGCCAATTTGATGTGAAAATCGGCCCTTTCCCAATTCCTGTGATGCAAAATTGATGTATGATGATAATTGATCCACTTTGTTGATGCTTGATGAGTGCTCCAATGGAAAAATCTACGTAACCTAGCTAAGATTCAATGATAATGTATGGAAATTTCTAATGATTTGAGCATAGTAAGTTTGCTCAAATTGTGGATGGATCAAATGAAGGATGAACTCTTCATTCATAGATGATATTGATGGATGAATGTCCAAAATAGAGCAATGTGGGACTAATCTTCAACAAATGAGAAGAAGTCACATGTCATCATGTGAATGGTTGAGGAATGAGAACATTTTGAAGAATGTGCAAAGAGGGGGGAGATTCAAATTCAAAATATGGCTTGAAGGATGAGGTGAAAGGTGAAGCAAATGAACATGGCTCAAGAAAAGGACATGTAAGAGATTTTAAATGCTTTGTTGGAAGGGACAAGTCCTTTTTGGGGGAGATTTCAAATTTGAGGAATATTCCATCTTTGATGCCTTTTTTGAATGAAAATAGATGATTTATAAATCAATTAAATTGATTTTCATGTGCAAGTTGCAAAATCTAGAGGATTTGAGTGATTAGGATTAAATTAATCATGATTTGATTAATTTAAGGGGAGATTAGGTGATTTAACTATTTTGACTTAGATTTTAGGATTGAAATAAATCAAAAAGAGATGAAAATGATTAGGACCAAGTTAAATAAATATTTTGATTTATTTAACCAAAATGGACGATGTTAGATTAAATTAGATAAATGTTTGATTTATTTAATTTAATTAGATGAACTTTAGAAATTTAATCAAATAATATGGATTATTTAATTAAATAAAGATAGGAAGATGAAATGATCTAGCTAATTACATAGAGACAATGATTTAATTAAATCGAGGGATTTATTTAATTAAAAGGGGAATTATGATGACTTTAATCAAATAAGGCTATTTGATTAAATGGTTAGATAGAGGGATAATTTAGGATGAGGTGATCTTAGTAGATCAAGATCGAGTGTGCGATATCAATCTGTATATTTTTGATGTCTACATTGTGTTCTACAATTTCTTTCACAACACAAGTGGGTTTTCTGTAATTTGTGAAGAAAATGACCCTTGGCCACGACTTTAGAGGAAACTGGGTTTTGAATGCTTCTATGGTTATTTTCTGGAAAAGAAACTCACTACATTTCTCCTTTGATTTCTCTGTATTTGAAATTTATGATAAACCTAGATGGGTTCTTCAACTTGTGAAGGAAAACTTAGATTTTTTCCCACCTCTGTACTTGTAATTTTTTGTGTAAGAAACCTAAGTGGGTTTTCTAACTTTTAGTAGAAAACAATTCTAGATTTCTAGTTTGATTGCTCTACTGTTTAGATTCATCCATAAGTCCTACTTTCTCATTTTGTAAACCATCAATATGTTGTTCAAGGAGTTTCATTGCAATTTCAAATCCATTTGCTTCTTGTTGATGAGAAATCACAGAATTTTCCAGGGTTTCAATTTCCTATAGGAGCTCCTCCATTTAAACTCTTGAATTTTAGACTCCTTAAGAAACCCAAAAGGGTTTTGTGTTTGTCGAGGGAAAACTTGACCTTTCTAGATTTTTGCATTCCATCATAAACCCCATTGCACATTATGATTATCCTTTATTAGGAAAGATAAAAGGATAGTCACTCCTTTATTGTTTTCTGTTTGGATGCATTTTCCTTGGCTTTCAAAATCTCATCATAACCACAACACAAGTCTTTCCATGACTCTTTGATTGCCATCTCCAATATGCTTCCACATTGAAGATTAATAAAGAATGCTAGAAGATTCTTTATGTGATTAGGAACTTCAATTTTTTTCTGCAAGATCATTGGTTATCACACTATCACATTTATTACTTATGCTTACAAAATTTCCTTTTCCTTTGTATTGCAACCTATTGCCCTAGATTAATGATCCCATCATTTTCCTCTAGAGGTTGAGAACTCAAAACAGGCAAAGGATTGCTAGCTCTATCCTTTTTGAAATTAAAGTTGGGTAACATATCAACGAGCATGGTTTCCACATAGTCAATTATATTCTTTGTTAATAATTTAGATCCATCTTTACTTGTCATCTTTGGGTTTTCCAGTAGGCTAGTGTAATCTATAACTGGTGCATCATTTTCCTGCTTGTGATTTTTTGTGTGAGCTTCCCTTTTCTTTAGAATGCTTCTACTTCCTTTTTCCTTTTCTATTGGTATATGATGCCATTTCCATCAATCATTCTATTCATTCAAGCCATCTTGATGCAAGTTTTCTTCCTCAAGAGAATATTTTTTCCTATCAATTTCTTCTTTACCACTTCCCATTGGTATTTATTGAGAATTTTCATCCATACTTGTATGTTTTCCTAGGTTCTTAGTTGATGTATTGCTCTATGATGAAGAGTCATTGAGTTTGAGGACTACAGTCCTTTGCCTTACTGGTTGTTTTCTTGGTTTCTTATGGAGATTTAGTTTTCTTTGTTTACTTCTCTTGCCCACATGAATTTTCTCTGGTTCTTCTTCATTTTTAGGTCTTTCTATGTGATCCTAACTATTTTTCCATGCTACATCATCTTTTTGAATATTAACTGTTGGTTCCTCCATATTGTTAGATTGTAGAAACTAATGTAAATCCATGTTAGGCCACAAACTATAGGAACTTTCTAGGAGTTGCATGTGCTTTTCCAAGGAGTCTTCCATCCATAAATGACTTAAAACATGGATTTTTTTCTCTTAAGAATATTCTTTTCTGCACTAGCAAAGCTATTTCAAATCGAAAATATCAAGATCCCATAAGTAGTTATCACTAAACTCATCAATATCCTTTTCATTTTCTCCTTGGTTAAGCCTGAAAGATTAAGAAAGTATAATGCTCGTAACAACAACAAAGACTTTTGTTTATAGCAATCAATGATCCAAGAGTAATGAATGACATCCCCATGCTTTACTGTAGCTTGGTATTTGATTCCTCTCATATCATCTGCAATGGCATGAGTAACTGAATCATTTAGGTTCAATGACAATGAACCCCCATGTTCCACCACCATTTTGTGAAAGTTCTCTAGTGAATAATCGAGAGGAAAATTTACAAAGGAGATTTTTTTTTTTTTAAAGATCTATGTCTCCTTTTTAACATCAAATACATCAGTCATTACCATATGGGATGATGCAACAGTAAGCATCCTCTTTTCTCCCTTTGAAGTGCCTTTGATATGCTTTGGCTTCTGTTGACCCAAACATGTATAGTGATCAACTAACTCATCAATATTTTGTTGCCCCTTTAATGTAGGTCATTACTGCTATCCTACTATGGAATGTAGCATGCATCCTCCTTTCTTTAACTGCCCCAATCCTCATGGTTCCCACAATAATTTCTTGCTGTCCCACATTTTTGTAACCTGGTTTCCACAACATTTCAGTCCTTTTGATCATGTGCAAAAAATGAACACTGTCTCCGCACTTTAATCCTAGTGGGTGGACACATGTCACCTATATTGGTGACCTGAAAGCTCACCATCCTATGTGATGTGTGGATGTGCAATAGGGTTAAGGTGAGAGGGACTTGATAGTATCTTGGATTGTTCCTTCTTGTTGCCCCATATGCTTCATGATGACTTCAGACATGCTTGATTTCTCCTTCATTATTTAGGAGATGTATAATTGAACTTGATACATCTTTGAAATCACTTACTTATTTTAATAAAATGGATAATGGATCCGCTTAAGATGATTGAAAGACATTTCCAATAAAAATGTACCTTCCTTTTGACATGATGTCAACCATATGACTAATTCATTATGAAGTATGAATTTCATGACAACTCACATTATGTTTTGCATCTTTTGAATTTGATAATGAAAGTTGATTAACTAGTGTGATTCCATATTGATTTAATGCATTAATAGCATGTCTATCTTTGATCAAGTTTCTCAATTTCCTACCCCTCTTAACACATCGGAGGGAAACATGTTGAGCTTTACCATCGTGGGAGCCACATTCACCTCACATGTTGTAATTAGCTGAATCAGAACAGTAACATGACTTGTCCTAAATCTGCACAAGGAACAAATAGTTAGTTAAACAAAGCATATCATAGGTGTGTTTTATCATTTCTTTCTTGTTTTCAGGGACACTTATGGTATGTTTCTATTTTCATTCTTGTAGACATTTGATCACACATTTATGGATATTTTGTGTATAATTTTGATAAGGGATCTTTCATTGCTCTAACAACACCATTTTAATCCAATGCAGGAAACCTAGTAGCAGTAAGGAGGGAGCCAAATGGAAGCAGAGTAGCAAAGCAACAAAGATGATGCAAGGCCAAGTGAACAAGATTCGTCATTCCACCAGGCAATGATGGGTCCCTTTGCATGTTATATGAAGTTTTAATTTTGTATCCATATGCATATGATTTCTTCTTTACTAGCATTAGGATAGCTAGTCCCTTAGCTTGTGAGGGACATTTACACTCTCATGATTATCAATAAAGATTACATTTTTAATACATATGGTTCTCTTTCTCATTTGTCTATCATTGCAACATTGGAATAAAATGTAATTTTCTTTTTTGACAATCTCTTTTATTCATATTAATGATCTTAGAAGACTATGGTTTATCTTTCAAATGTTTAAATGAAAACACCAAAAGAATAAACATTAAGTTACCTGATTTCAACTAAAAGCTAAAAATTAGGTAACAAGGATAACATGTTCAAATAGAGTACGCCCCTTTGGACAATGCCTTCATGGCTTAGATAATGTTGGAGAGGATAGGATCAATGATAGTGACCCATGTCAAGATGTTTACCACAAGCAAGTGTGGAGTGTACACCAAACCTTTTCCAAGATAAAGAAATGTTGGATTTGGATAAAAATGGGTTGGATGAATGGTTCATGGATTTATTATGGATAAGATGGATGAAATGTTGGATTTATTATGGATAGGATGAGATGTTTCCACCTAAAATGACACACATAGATGCTTGATTCTACTCATGATGCCTATTTGTCAGGTTTTCATCACAATACTTGTTCAAAGCACCACCGTAGTGGTTTTCATTGGAGGATGATTTTTCTCTTAACGATTTTCTTGATTTTTTTTGTTTGTTTTATTTTTTATGTCATACAAGATGCCTATTTACCAGGTTTTCATCATGGTTACAATTTTTATTTTATGTTTTGGAAGATTTTATACTCATATTGAACCACCTAGTGGTGTTGATGTAGGTGTTACTGGTGCTAATTTATGTTTTGTTTTTGTCATGATGTGCCAACAATATCCTACTTGGAGGAGTTGCTTTGCTAAGATACATGCACTTTAATGTAACCCTTGATAATTCTTATCTTCTTTGTTGATACCAGAGTTAACTTTACCTAGATGTGCACATCATGATAAAGTGGGCCCTTAGAGTCCTTATGATAAAGAGTTGCTGCCAACACATGGTCAATGCAAGGGTTTGATATAATGGATGTCAAAGTTGATGGTGGAGTACGTCGAGGGATATGAGATTCAGATGGATTGGTCGACAATTTGGAATTTTTTATTTTCCAAACTTGGGAGGATGAGCAATGATGGGTGGATATGGAGATTCGATTAGGACCAAATTCTTTATATACTTTGTAGGTCACTCTTGAAGCTTTCTTTTGTATCGTTGGACATTTTTGATGGATGAACTTCCCTTTTTTATTTTTTCCCATAGTTTCTTTGACTAATGGAGTTCGATAGGAATTATTTTCTTGCTTTTTCTTTGGTATCCATTTTTATTTTCTTTGTCCATGTTTTACCGATTCTTTTGCTTCAATGACTTGTTCCTTTATTTGATGTAAATTTTTATTTTATTGTTGGTCCCAATTAGAGGGTTGATAAATGCATGGATGATGATTCATGAGGCAGATGGTTGTAGCATTGGTAGTGGTTTAATAATAAGGACTCTTCATGTTCCCCATGTTGGTGCTTGCATTAGATAAAGTTTCCCCCAGTATTATAGAGGTATCACTGATATGTTTAGATTCATTAATTGTTGAGTATACATGACCTTGATGCTTAGGATTGTCGATAATCTACACTAGTTCTAGGATACCCTACTTATGTAGGCCTAATCCTCTACCTTGATAATGCATATGCTGAATTTTTTTATTTGCAATAGGATATGATTAATCTTGGAAACAAAGTGCTAATCCTTCTCTGCTCTACTATGGATCTTCAAAGGTGATAGCTTCTTCATTGGTGAGATAGCTTGCTCTAACAAAGGTAAGTGATCCAAGTTTATAAGTGATAGGATCCTCAATATGTGGGGTGACTTCCTAATTGATATCTTTGGCTTGATCTTCAAAGGATGTTTTTGATTCACAATCCGTGTAGAAGTCTTCTTCATGATCCATTTCTACTTGTTCTTGAAAGGATATTTCTAATTCACAATTCATGTAGAAGTATTCTTCATGATCAATTTTTAATATGTCTATGGATTATGCTATGCCTTGATCATTTGTAAAGATGTTAAGAGTAGGAGACTCTTGTTCATTGTTAATTAAGTTGAGAGTAAGAGACTTGTGTTCCTTGGTAATGATATCAAGAGTATGAGACTCTTGTTTTAGATGAAGATCATCTACATGTCCTTTAGGAGTAAACATCACATGTGTAGATATAGGCATGGGTGATATATGGATATGATCATTGTTTGTAAATATTGTATGGATTGGAAGATATACATTAAATCATTGTAGCATCTTGGAGATGTGGATATTTGATCTAAGCTTTTATTATAGTTATCTTCCATATCATATTGGAATAGACCTATTAGATCTTGTGAAGACATGGATCCTTGATCTTGATTGATTTTAGAATTATTTTGATATGATTTGGATCGAGCTCTTAACATGGGTCAATTTCAAAGGATGGATTGTTTGAAAAGGGTTATTGATTTTCTTCTCTAGGCATGGGTATTGGTTTAAGATTTTCTTGATCTTCAAGTGAATTTGGATCAAGCACTAAACTAAGGATTTTTTTGATATTGCTAACCATGAGGTCAAATGATGTCAATATGTCTTGGAAAGGACCATTGCTAGACTTTGGTGAAGGATTTTGATCATTCTTGGAGATAAATTATCTAGATATGTCATCTTGCTCCTTAGATGATGTAGAGAAATTGTCAACGTGATTATTGGTAGATGGATCTTGGGTGTTGTCTTCAACGATTAAGGTAGAGATCTTGTCAATGTTTTCAACCATGAGATCAAATGATGTTAAGATTTTTTGAAATGGAACATTGTTGGAGAAAGATGTATTTTTCTGATCATCCTTTGAAAAAGTATCTATGTCTTCTATCCCATTATGTGAGGTAAAGAAATCTTCAATGTGATTGTTGGTGGATGGATCTTGATCATTGTCTTCAAAATTTGAGGCTGAGATATTTTCAATGTTATCATCAGTGGTTGAACCTTGGATGTTGTCTTCAACAATTATTTCTCCTTGATCAATAAGGTCTTGTATGATATTTTTGAATTTAATACATTTTGATGCATCATGACCTTTTGCTCTATGATATTCATAATAATCCTTGTGTAGAGAAGGTGGATCCACTACTCATGAGTCTCTTTATTCTCAAGAGAATCCCAAGGGGTGAACTACCCTAAACTACCTCAAGGAATAGAGCAACAATTTTAGAATCAGAAAGAGTAGGCCAAAGAGGTTTTCTAGACAGGCCGATGGGTTCTTGGCTAAAGGCCAGTGGTGTGGAACAAGGAGGACAACACAACGCGCTAGAGTCCCAAAGGCGCACTAGTGTCTCATACAAACCAAAAACCAAGAATATCATAGAAAACAACAAAGCAACTAATAGCAATCTAATTACTGAGAACTTCCATAGTACAAGAAAATAACAGAACACAATAGAATTGAAATAAAGTGAAGTAAACGATAAAGTTAAAGAGGATAAGAGATAGGAAAATAAGATGATCACAATAACCCAAGTAATGAAGCATCGAACAAGGAAATATCTTTAATACCTGCATACATAAGATCAGGAGAAAATGTTGGGGCTGTATAGGAGTTTTCCTCATTCAAATCCCTATTTTGTTGTTCCCACCTCCACAAACAACCAAATAGATAAAGAGAAATAAAGTACATAATAAGTGATAAAAGCAAACCCCGATATGGAAGAGAACCCACATCACAAAGTAAAGATGCAATAGATAAGGGATGTGGGAAATCCCAAGATGCTCAAAGATACCAGATAAGAAAGATGTCAACTGTAAGGCTTAAGGAAGCCAACGAGATAGAGCAAGAGATAGCTGCGAGAACCAAGAGAGTTGCAAAGGGGTGTTGTAAGAATGTGAGAGTTCTTGAAGTTGTTGTAACAAGTAATAGGTCTATGCAAGAAAGAGAGTGGAGAGGGAAAAGAGAGAAGCCAAGAAGCTAGAGAGAATCTATAAGCACAAATGAATTGGAAAGATAACATTTAAAGGGAGAAGAGGAAGGAAAAGAAGCTTTCCAAGTGGTTACAAGGCATCCCAATCCGTTACCACAGACAAAAGGAGTTAACAAATGGAAAAAATGCTCAAAAACAATCGTTTGAATGTGGAAATGTCACAATACGTGAGTGCGACACACAAAAATCCACATGACATGCTAGTGTCTAGACACATCAAGCTACAAAACGTTAAGAATAGGAAAAGTGCAAGGTTTGATGCAAAGTTGACGCATGAGGGTAGTTGTTGAAAAGGGGTTTTGAGCATCTTGAGAGGGAAAAAGGATGATGTAGGGGATAAAATGATCCTACACAAGTGCTAAGGGACTAGACACTAAAGTGGATACATGAATATATGTGAAATTGCTAGGGGTACGATTTTATGACATTACATTTTTCCCCCACTTTAGTGAGCATATGAATCTAATGTAATATGCATGCTAAAGGAAATCTACTAAACATAAATAACATCATGATACCAAAAGGATACAGTAGAGGAAGTATACAACTCTTTGAACCAAGGAAGCATGCCCCTAGGCCGAAGACCTACAAAACAAATGCACTGAAGAAGAAAAATATGCACAAGACAACAATGTTAGAACATTAAAACCCATTACATCATGGGGTTAGAATGTAAAAAAACACACATAGGAACACAACAAACTAAAGGATTTGAGTCAAAACAGTGAAAGATACCTCGATGTAAAAGGTTGTCTCAATACTATGTGTCATCCCCAAATTAAGAAATAACATATAGAAGAATTATTAAATGAAGAGGAGAAGGTAAGGATTGATTGGTTCAATAGAATAATACATACAAAATACAAGGAAGAAACCAATGTCGAAGAGAGAAAGAAGCATATACTCAGGATGAAGAAGATGTAGATCTTTGATCTAGTATATTTAATTGAGAAGAGAATTTAAGAGAGAGATGGAGGAACTAGAAATGAATGAATATTTTGAGAGAGATGGATCCACAGGTCCTCGAACCCAAGGAGAGTTAAACAAAATGTGTTGTAGATATGTAGACCTATGGAAGGTAAACAAAAGGCTTTGTAGGTCCGCAGACTTACGAAGTTGAACAAAGTGCACCAAAGGCCCACAGACTAATAGTGAACAAATATTGCAAGATGAAAGCACTTCATAGGTCCTCAAACTTGCAAAGGAGGCATCTTAGGTGATCGGTCTTGAGGGAAGCTTGATGTGAGAGGCTCTGTAGACTCTGATAGGCCCTTATAAGTGCCTAGTCTTGCAAGGTAAGTTTGAATATATCTAGTTGAGTTGCCCCCAAGCTAGGTGCCAAGATGTGAGATGTCACGACATCGCACATCAAATAGAAGATAAGTCTAGTCGAGCTACCACCAAACTAGACACAAAGATATGAAATAGGTCTAGTCAGGCTACCCCCAAGCTAGATGCCATAGAATTCATTTGAGATAAAAGCTTTCAAAGGGGGTCCTTCAGGAACCCTTCAAGAGAAAAGGGGTTCACTCAAGGGATGCTTCATTTGAAAGACATAGAGAAGAGAGGGGGCCCTTAAGAAGGATTCACATCTCTGAAACAAATTATCAATGCCCCCAACATACAAGGGAGGAGAACCATGCAAGATACTATAGAAGGGAGGTGTGAGAGCCTCACGAGAAAATTCTTAGAATGGACACGATAGAGGAAAACCTCGATATCATTTGTCATGTGAAGAAAAGGAAGGTGTGTAAACAAATGAGAGTTTGATGGCACCAATATCACAAAGTTGTATTTTATCCTTCAAGGCCTTACATTCACTAGTGGAATGTCCAGACACTCAATGGTATACACAAAAAGAATGTTTTTTCTTTATCATGCTTATGAAATTTCTTATGCATAAGAGGAAGAAGAGTAATTAGGTGGGCTTTAAGAAGCATCAACAAAAAAAACTCTTGCTTAGATAAAGAATGAGGAGCAAGAAGCAACCCTTTCTTTTGTGGAGAAAATATTGACTCCTCACAAGAAGAAGATGTGAAGATAGTAGATAATGGAAGATGAGGTTGAGTGGAAATCATGTTGACATTCAATCGTGATTTCTATTTAGATTGTTCATTCAAGCAACTGAGCCCTAAATTATGCTTACGAGGTGCACATTCTATAGGGACCTGAATGCCTTATTTGTTATGCCCACAACCTTTGTGCCCATAACCATATTTAGAGACAAGTTTAAAACTAGGGCCATAACGTGTTTGCAAATCTTGAGGAGGATCTTCATAGAGAGCAT
This sequence comes from Sequoia sempervirens, assembly GCA_007258455.2. Taxonomy (NCBI): domain Eukaryota; kingdom Viridiplantae; phylum Streptophyta; class Pinopsida; order Cupressales; family Cupressaceae; genus Sequoia; species Sequoia sempervirens. Next base: position 99,041 of record VDFB02046647.1, read on the forward strand.
TATTCCAACAAGGGGGCCATACTCTTCTATGGGATCACCATAAGCCTTTCTAATAGGATTTCCAACTTTATCTACAATATAAGTGTGATCATCTTCCTCAGAAGGAGGACGATCGACATTAAGAACATTACAACTATTGCTCACATTATCCCGCAACACAAAAAAAAATCATCTTTGATAGCACATTTCGATGATGTTATCAGAAGGTTTAAGTGGATTGGGTCAACTTTATATTCCCCAATGAAGGAATCTATAAAGTCTAAGGAACCCCAATCATCATTGAGACATGCATTCCTTTGAGAAGAGGTAGAAGGAGAAGACTTAATATTTCTTGCTTCAGAAGTATCTTCTTTAGGGACATCTACCTCACAAGTATCCTTTGCAAAAAATACTACTAGAGTAGATTCCAATGCATGAGAAGACATTGAAGGGATAAGAGTAGGCACAATCGAAGCCTGATTAACAACTACCATCTCACATAAGTGCACAACATCAAGGTCAACCTTGATTGTGACTACTCGATTGTTACAAATGAACTTAATAGATTTATGCAAGGTAGACGAGACTACACTCATAGCATGAATCCATGGTCTACCAAGAAGAAGGCTATATGGTAACTTGTCTAACAACATATACAAGGGTGGGTACGATAATGGGTCCCAACCTTAAAGGTAAAACTATCACGCCTAACTGTTGTCGACCAACATTACTGAACCCATGAACAAGAGAAGAAGCAACAAGAGACGAGGAATCAATATTAATCTTAGGAAATAGATCAATGCTACATAAATTGAGAGCCGAATTGGCATCAATGAGAGTAAATCTAATGCCAATTTTATTAATTTTGATTATAATCATTAGAGGATCAGCTTGCTTCTGTACTTCCAGAGGCGGGAGTTCTTGCAAATAGAATGTAATATTCGGTGAATCTACACGAATATGGGCTATCAATGCATTAACGTCTGTCTGCCTAGTAGAAGAATGAAAGAGGATATTTTTCAAGGCTTCTTGAAGAATACCTTGATAAAATGAAGCAAAATGAAGCAAGTCTCACAGTGAAATCTTGGTCAGAGTAACGTAGAGTTGCTTGACAAGATCATAATCACCAAGTGCTTTAGTTGCAGGTTTAGGTGTTGAAGGAAGACTTGGTTGAGAATGTGGTAAGGAATTAGGTTGATTAAAATTTTGTTTATTCTTTCTATTGGAATCAAGATTTTGTTCAAACCTGTTTCCCCCTTTGGGTTAGGTCTCGAACAACATCCTGATTCTAACTTCCGATGACTCATCGAGATCAAAACTCAGGGAGAACCGTCAACTGATTTTGTTTGTGAAGTATCAGTGCTTGGTGTTAAGCTGATCCCGATTTCTAACATAGTCTTTTACAGAGTATGGGTGCTAAGTTAAAACCCTATTTCGATGTTCGATATATTGAAAAGGTGTTGTATTAGGTTCATGTTCAAGGTATTCCTCAATCCCAACCTCCGACATAGTTCAATGTTAGGCTTAAAATGATCAAGTTCTTGGTTCTATCTTCAGATTAACTTGTAAAATAAGAACTTTTCTTGAATGAATAGTATTTAATATGAATGTTGGTGCTAATCTATCTCCTTACATTTCTTCTTTTTGTCTGATAATGGTCAGTATTGCAGGTATTAACAAATGTCTAATTCGAAGGAAGAAATACCTACTAAAGGAACATCAACGGGAAGAAGGGCTCAATGATTAAAATTAGAAAAGGTTCCTGCTACTATGAAGTACAAATTCGAACAGAATCCGATGCCATCTAAATTTGGCTCTGAGGTCATGAAGATTACAGATACACTTGTCGGCCACATTGACTTGAAGCAATTTTATGATGATACTTTTTTAGAAGATGCTTCCCCAAGGGCCAAGAGGATTGCTAATTTCAGGTTGGCACATGTGGCTACATTTCCAATTGTTGTGCAATGTCTAGAGTTCATACTAATTGCTACACAAGCTTACAATCCCACTTAGAGGAAGTGCATTGATTCCCAAGGAAATGAGATCATAGATTTAACTCCAGGGATGATTAGACTGGTTTTTGATCCTCCTCCTCATTCCAACCTTAGAATTATGTCTAAAGCTGATGCACTCAAATGGTGGGTAGCAAATGAGGAAGGGAATAAAAGACTTATTAACAAGAGGTGGCTTAAAATAGAGAAGAAATCATTAAAGAATATGCCACCTAAGACTAAGAGGTTTGATTTCTTCGAGGAATTGGTGACATGATCACATTGCTAGAAAGAGTATTTGGAAAGGAAGATTCTTATGACTTTGAGAATTAGATGTTCCCATTTATTCAACTAATTCTAGATGGACAACAAAATCTGGACTGGTGACAGATAATTTCAGACAACATCCATAATCAAATGATTAAAGTAAGGGAAACCAAGACATTTTATATGTCTTCGTATGTAATCTATTGTGTTGCAAGAATGGGGTGATTTCTAGTGTTAATTGCTGTAGGATCAAAGGATGATGGTATATATTAGAAAAAGGTTTGGGAACATTATGATAATTTGGAGTTAAAGGCAACAGAAAGACACTTTAAAAGAGTTAATGATGCATTTATATATGTTATCATTAATCAGCTCACAAGAGACATTGGTTTCAGGTTGTCAAGAGAGGTCATGGAATTCATTCAAGAGTGGGGATGTTGGTTCATCCAATACCCCAAATCCACCTATATTAGATTGTTTGGATATGAGAATCACCCTTTCAAACTACCAAGGTGTTGTGGTGATAGGTGGATTTTGATGGAGTTTTTTCATCAAGCAGCTAATGTAAACACCAAGTTTTATGTAACACACAAGGTCACCTGCCATTCATTCCCAATGTAGTTGGGGTTTTATTCCTATTCTTCTTCTATAGCAACTAAGTCAACAACAAAGAAATTTCAATCTATGAAATTTAAGCTTCATACATCTAGGAAGGACATTGATCCTAAAGGGAAAATGAATAATTTATATGCTTCACAATTTCCTTTCTATCAACCACTTCTCAAGGACTTTTGGGAAAACTTGCAAGATCAGTTTGAAGTGAGAAGAAGAGGGTACGAAAGATTGACAGTCCCCCAAATGAGGGAATTGGGATCAAAGAGGATATTCTAGAGGGTACTTTTGATGATGAGATCACTCTTGATCCCTCGTATGAAATGGATAGAGTGGCCACCAAGGATTTGGAGCCAACCAATTAGATGGAGAAGGAGGAAACCAATATCAATAAAGTTTCACAAGTAGTTGTTGAGAGAAGTATGAAATGGCTCAACCTTCATCTCAAGCAACCAAGAGTTAAGGCATCAAGAAAGAAAGATTCCAATAGTGAGCCTACTCCAACAAAAACAAGGCAATACAATAGGTTGAAGAAAAATACTACACAAACAAGAGAACCTGCCCCTACAGATGAGGAAATTTCAATGAAGAAGGTTACTGAAGCCTTAGAAAAGGATAAGGTCACTTAATGTTGTTGTTGCTACTGTAGGGGTTGTTGCGGGCCTTGGTGTTCAACCTTTGGATGCAATACACCCTAGAGAGGAAACTTCCCAGGAAGGTCCTTTTGTAATTCCTATGCAAACTGAGGATTTCCCTCCGACTGCACCATCAACTTCAAGAGCTACAATTAGTCAAGAAGAAAGCCCTCCTATAATTGATGTGATAGAGTCACCTGTGCCCTCAGACTCTAAAGAAACTCCACTTCATGAAGAAAGAGTAGAGTATGAAGAATATCTTGAGGAAGAAGAAGCTAGAGAAGAGGAAACTACATTCAAGGAAGGAAGTCTTTGGGATGAGGCCCAAATGAGATATGTTTTAATGAAGGACAAAAAAATAATAATATTAGAGAGTGCTCAAAGAAAAGTAGCCAAATAGCTAGCCAATGAAGAATAAGAGAAAAGAAAGAAGGATGAAGAGCTAGCTTGGGAGAAAGAAGTTGCAGAAGCTCAAAAGAGAGTTGAGGAAGAGGCTCACACACAAGAGATTGAACTAAAAGAGAAAGATGAGAAAGATAGGGCAGCAGAAGAGGAAGCTCATGCAATGGAATTGGAGCAGCAAAGACTAAGGGATGAAGAAGAGGTTGCACATAAAGAGGAGGAGATAAATAAGATAGAAGAAATAAAAGCACAAAATGAGAGGTTAGAGCAAGAGAGATTACTCAAGGAAAAAGAAGAACAATAGAAGACTTATTCTAAGCAGACAGTGGAAAAAATTTCTTCTACACCTCTTTCATCTACCCCACCTAGTATTCAATAGGTCACAACTCAACCAGTTGCCCCTACATGGCTTAAGTTAAATTTGAAAAAAAGACAAGTTCAAGCCCAACTAGTGACATGGGATGACATGATAAAAGAAGTGGACAAAGTGAAAACTAAGAATAAGCCCCAAGGCATCCATTCCACAAGGATCACTGATGATGGGGACTTAGTGGTAGGAATTGTAACTCCAATTGTTGACAAGGATTATAGGGATTTGCAAGCTTCAGACTATTAAGTAAGTATTGTCAATCTAGGTAAACAAGCCAAAAATCAGCAAATGAGTGTCATTGATATCGTGGCCACTACTACCAAGTCAAGAATGATCAAAGAAAAGTAGCCCAAAGATGAGCTTAAGGCTCAGGTGGGATAGATGAAAAGGTTTCTGAGAGAACTCTCCACTTCTACTCCTGAACAACCAATGTCAACTGAAGTTCATGTATTACTGAGTTGAAAGGAGGTGAATGAATTGAGTACCATGAAAAGGAAGGCTACCTGGTTTGACAGCTGGTTTGATGATTTCAAGAAGGAGATTAGGGAGCTTCGGGAGGAAGGATACAAATAATATGATGGAGCTCTTACCCTCCTCAATGAAATTGAAGAGAAGACTAAAGAATGGTGGGTAGAAGAAGAAAGTATAGGAAGTACTAGAAGGGTTTGATAATGATTGATAAAAAACTCAAGGAAATGCTGATCTAGTCAAGGATTTTAGGTAATGAAGATCTTGAATACCTCAGGAAGGATATTAAAATCACTATCTTCAAGTCTAAGGTACTTATTGAATATAGGACAATTCTCCTCAAAGCTCAATGTTGGTGATTTTTCTAGCTAACCTTGGAATTTTCTAAAAGGGTACCAACCTCTATATTCAAAAATCACCAAGGAATAGTGGCTGAAACAATGAATAGAGGTCTTTGAGGTCTCTATTCCTACACTTTAAGGAGGGTGTTCCTTACAGTGTTCATTTGGTGTATTAATTTTCAAGAACACTTCATTACAGATTCATTCTTATTTTATGCAATCACACTAACTTCACTAAAGATTTGGCAGACCTTGAAATGAATTAATGTTTATTTTGCTAAGAATGTGCATATACTTCAGATATAGTGGCATAATTTTATAAAAGTTCTAATTCTGAATTCATGTCCAAATATGTAACTCATTCACTCAATTGCATGAATAACAAATAAACACACCCATGCCTCATCAATTGGGTAAATGGAGTCACATATACAACAATCAGTAATACACCAATTATCCAATTTTGATATATCTAAACTATATTTGTAATGCTTTACATTGCAAAGACTCACCTTATCCAAAATACTACTTCTTATCACATCCTTGTATATTCTCACATACCCATGACTTTTCCCAAGCATTTTACTTAACCCATTGAATTAAAGCAAAGAAATAAAGCCACACATTCAATTGTACTATTGAAGATAGATGAAATGATCTTTGATTATTTCATTTATAGTTTGTGAAAACATACAAAAGGAGAGTATATAATTTGGACTTGGAATTCTGCTCCAATACCAGTAATCGATACATAACATATTAAGACTATTACATTTATGTACTATACCCAAGACAATTTTCCAATGAATTCATCAGGAATTCAACATTATCATTTGCATACTATGATCAGTGCCTATTTAAGACCTATTGGACTCAAAAATTTCAGACCAAAACCCTTTACATTGAGCCATGAAATCCCTTTTATAACACAAGGGAGCGACAAAGCCTCTGACTCAAAATGTAATTACATTTCATATCCATTTCAAAGTTCATTTCCATGGGGTTAATTCCCAAACCCTTAAATTAATCATTCCATAAGCATGGGAAAAGCAAAAGGAAAAATGAGCGCTAACCCAGTTGTCAGAGCCACCACGCAAGCCTTCCAAAAGGCATCATCAAAATTAGCATGTTTACCAATATTCAAAATAACCACCATCGCAATTAGTTGCACGAACCCCTGAACCAGTCACCATGAAAATGAACCATAGATCCCACCATCTAAAAGCCACATCATCACATCACCCAAAACCCCATGCCATTAGCAAAGGATATGGGTGTTACTTGGCCTTGTTAGCCACTAAGTAATCACCCTCACCGGGTCGTATAACAGAGAGTGGATTTGCAATCATAATCTCATCTTTGGAGTCACTGTAAGGCACCAAGGAAGTAGGACATTGGCTAGGGTCAGGGCTAGCTCCTGCCTCATCGCTCAGCGAGCTATCAAAGACCACGATAGGAGAAATTGGTTTCTCTGAACAAACCCCAAGACTCAGGTAGGACCTCGTTAATTATTTTGAAAATAGAGGTCCCTTCTCCTTTCCTTTAGTCAGTTTCTATGAGAAAATCCTGCTTCTCAAAATATAGGTGCTGCGAACAACCACCTTCTCATGTTTTCCACATACACTCCTCTTCTTAAGGACAATAGGTACCTCGGCTGAGGGAATTCTATCCTTCGATGTGTATGTAATTGGATCCTACATACTTAGCCTTTGTGACCTCCACACTGGTGCAACATGAGTGCTTGTTTCACTCATCTTCTCAGAATACCACAATAATCAATGCTGGTGATGAAAAAGAATAGAGACCACAACTCCAAGAAGCTCACACGTACATGCAACAAAATGCTTTGAGACCTAAGTCACAGAATAGGGCCGAGACACAATTAGCAATGCATAACATACAGGTGCTTACACACTAGAATATACCAGGCCACCACCCCGGCAACGCTTGCACTCACAACTTCCTGCAATTCTCTCTTGCCTGCAACCGCAACAATTAATTCCAAACTCTGGCTAACTTGCAAATGACTTGATTTGTCTATAAAAAATTCTCATGAAATAAGACACTGTAAGGCTTATTACAATTAATGTTCATCTTGGCTCACTCATGTGAATAGGAACACCATTTCTACATGCCAAATATCCATCGTTGATCACCGCAGATTTAAAACTCAATCGACGAGATACATTAAGAATCTCTACTTGCTTGATGGACCATATGAAGAAACAACGAGGAAGTTCTTTAAAGTAGAAACACGCTCGTTCACATCCTTACCTGATCGTCCTTACCCTGTCCGTCGTCGATCATTTGAGTTGTGGAGAAATCCCAACCATATCTTAGCAACATCGCCCATCGTTGGTTTGAAGTTCGTTTCAAAATATTGTCACGTGATGGCTAAAGAGTAAGTGATGAGCTACTAGCCATCACTCTGACCATCAGAAGACTTACCCCAAGATATTCAATCCACATCGTTCATCATGGGTCCTCCTCCCAACAAGCTACCCTAACTGGTGATAAACCATGCCCGCGCAATGGAGAAAACTCAACCCATCGACAGTCGCAGGTTCCTCTTTGAAAAGAAAAAGACCAAGGATAGTGTAAATGCCAACGATGGGTTACAAGAGGTAATTGCATCGTTGGTTGCAGGTTACTCCTCAAAAGGTGAGGGAAAAATGTGTGATAGGCGATGAACTAATCTTAATGGGTAAATGCTACATCACTCATTATCGGTTGCTCTTTGGTGAGTGTAGCACGACCCGCAACGGGCGATAAGCCCATAATTGTAGATTTTGATGGTGCTGGTGGGAGGACACCGCTCATCATGTGTTGAATATAGAATTTTGGAACAAAAATCACGAGGGGTGATAGACTGTGAACAACACTTTATAGAGTATAGGACCACACGTGCAAATAAGTCATTCATAAGGAAAGCACCTTCTTAGGCACAATAGGTGACTTAAGAGATGGGACCGATAAAGAACGATTGTGAGGGTCATAAAACACCACTTAACTCAGATGGTGACCTGGTGCAATCGGTCAACAGGAAAATATAAGCCAATGAAAGGAATGAGGGTATAAATGAAATAAGCGGAAAAACCCTACACCCCAATGATGCTGAAGAATGAAAATTCACATGCTTGAACATAGCACCAATGAAACAATGAAAACAAGAGTTCCACCACTCAATATGATATAAGGCAACATACAAGTATATTTGAGGAGATTGTTGCATAGGTTACTACTGAAGATTTACCTCAAAATGGATAATGGAGTTCGTTATAGGAAATAAGTGATAGTTGGGGTAAACGGTTGGAACAACTAATTAAAGAGGGTGATGGACCTGAAGGGACTCTCTTGGAAAAACTGATGAATATAAATTTTGAAACTCGATGGGCTGCAAAAGATATCAGTCAATTGCAAGAAACAATTGTTGTGGTTGTTGGAAAATTTGAGGAAGAAAAGTTCAAGGTGGATTGGATTGATGAGGCCAATGAGAAGGTTCTAAAGGATTTTTTTGACAACTTTGATGAATTCCATGGGTTTCCAAAAGAGACTGGTAAAAAATGAAAGGAGAATATTCTTTTTGTTTTAAGGATAAAGTCAAATAATGTCAACTAGTTCCAAGTGCCCTATGCACAGTTGCAACTCCAGGTCTGTTTTTGACAACTAGTCGACTTCAAGTTATTTTTGGATAGGAAAGGGTGAAAAAATTTCTTCAACAGTGATCAATAGTTAACTCTAGTTCAATTTTGATGAAGTTGAAATGAAACATACTTCTTTCATCTCAACAATTTCACCAAGTGAAGATAGAGCCTCAATTGGAAGCAACCCCTATAATTGTGGATCTGGGCTCCAAATTGATGGATCATGATTTTTGATAAGAGAAATTAATGTTAATTATTTCTATAAGATGATTTTTTCTCCTCATTGTAAAGGTTGGAAAATTGATGTAAGATTTGCTACCTAAGACTAGATATTTTGATTTTTACAGCTTTATGCAAAAGTTAAACATTTTAGAGTTTTTAATGCAAATAGTTAGTTTCTAGAAGTTTGTTAGTTTAGTGATGATGACAATAGACTATGGTTTTCGGTATGCCAGTGAATCTTGCTAGTCATAAATGTTTCTTAAAATTGGTGAAAGTCGTTAAGAAGAAATTAAATTCAAAACTATCTATTGTGTTATCTGTGGATGATGTTTCTTAATGTTTATTGATTTGTGAATTTTGGTGATGAGCTTGTGATGTTTTATGGTTAAAAATTGATTCTAAGAAAAAGTGATGATGAATGGTGTTACATATCTTATATCTGATTGTGGATGGATGTGACTGCATGATCTTTTTGTGAATTACTTCATCCTACAGTTTTAGTTAATTAGGAAATGCTCATTACAGGAATTGGATGTCTAAATTTAAAGAAATATGTGTTTGCATCTTGCTAAATTCTAAATCTCTAATCGATCTTTTTCTGTTTATTTAAAATCCCTCCATGTTATATTACTTTGTATTGTCCAGATTGTATCATTCTACTAACATAGGCCCCTTGAACATTACAGTTGCATGAGCCACTAAATGATGACAATAGAGACCTTGGAAGATAGGTGGTTTTAGATCAATTGTATTTTTTAGGAGAAATAGAGTAGAAATATTGTGTTTAAACTTTGTTGTGTTATTTTGACCATCAACAAGTCCCATAGTGAGATCTTGGCCAGAGTAACATAGAGTTGCTCGACAAGATCATTATCACCAAGTGCTTTAGTTGTAGGTTTAGGTGCTGAAGGAAGAATTGGTTGAGAATGTGGTAAATAAGTAGGTTTATTAACATTATGTTTATTCTTTCTAGTATTGTAAGTATGGGCTACTGCTCTATAAGAGGGAGCCTTAGGAAATAAGGAGAATCACTATAAAATGGAACATCATTAATAAAATAAATCCTTTTAGGAGAAAGACTAGCAAGAGTTAGGTAAATGACTGGTCTCTTAGGCTTGTTGATGCCTAAAATTACTAGGAAAATATCCTTATGCGAAACTTAGTTAATGGGGGGACCAATTGCGCTAAATTGAGTAACCTACGGGTTTTTAAAAGAAGTCGACTCCTTTATTTTTGAGGGTTTGGAATGGGAAAATGAAGCAAATATATGAAATAAAGTTTAATCTAAGTTGGTGCACCTAGAGTTAAGTATGGGAACAAAAAATATTCCTTTCAGATGATATTTAAGCATCCGTTCAACAATTTGCATGACTGGAAATAACAAAAAGTACAGATGAAAAACCTAAGAAGTTTATCAAATAACATAACACAACTTCCATACACATTTACTGAAAAAGAAGAGTTCAAGACATGATCTGAATCAATAAATTTATATTGAAATTATAGAAGTCTTGCAGATAAACTACTAAGTACAAGAAACATCACAGTATAATGTCTGTTCCATTAACTAAGAAACAAAGAGGCCGATCAATATGACACAGTTTGTAAGTCTTAATACAATAATCAAAGAACAATACAAAAGGCCTACAATATTTTCACTTCTTTTTGTGATTTCTGACCCCTTTTTCCAAGAGCTGAAGTAGTATATATAGATGATCACTCCAGTGCATGAGAGCCAACAACAAAAAATATTCCTAGGCACGAGCAATGATTCCCATCGCAATGATTCCCCAAGGCCATTGCAACATAAAAGATTCCAAAACATAGAATGCAGTCGCCTTCAAACAAGATGCACCCCTCTACAAATGATGATTGTGATCCTAGTGTGGAAGTAGCAAAATTCCCATGAAGACACTTGTTTCCCACCCACAAAGTTGGCTAGGATACATGGCACAATGATAGGGCTTCATATTCATTCTTGCCTTCCTTGCTATCAAATTACCCATGGAGAAGACACGTGGAGAAGTCTTTGTTTCAAGTGCTGACTGTGGGGTCCACCAAAAGGTTACCCATGGACTGATGTAATGTGGCATGTGAGTGGAGCTCAGAGGAAGAGCAAAGGAGAGAGGGCTCTCAAAGGTCTGCACTGCTAACATGTGGAAAACGGGTGGGGCTTGATAGAGAAGCAAGGGGAAGAAAACCTTCCAAGGAGTACTCAATGGACACGTGGAGCAAGTGAGCGAAGATGCTTCAAAAAGGGGCTCAAAGATATTCAAAAACATGAGGTGCAGGCCAAGGCCGATGTAAAAATAAACCATGACCACCCAGAGGGAGGTTAAGGATTTTAATCCATAAATTTTGGTGACTATCAGGGGCATTTCGCCTATGGAATGGGAACCCAAAATTTTTGGTGTGAAGACCAAAGTCTTATCTATTGGGAAACAATCAGAGCTTCAAAAGTGTGGTCTACAGAGAAAGCTAGTCGGCCTCATATGGCATTGATAGGGCTTACAGATTCTCTTGCGCCTCATGCATATCAATTATTTCTTTGAAGGGAAGCTCCATGGAGATCCTAATCCTTGATTCGAGTTGAAACATAAGACACACTATTTGATGGGTGACACCTTCTATGTATGTAGCATTGGGAGGTTGAATGAAATCTTGAAAGGCAAATAAATCCCACTCCTTTTCCTCAATCTTTGCTATGATATATTCCATCGTGGCCACCACATCATTAGAGAGAAAAGGGGAAGGCAAGTCCATTTGAGTAAAATAGGAGAATTGCATCCGTATTTTGTTCATAGTTTGACTCAGTGTTGTTGATCAATTGCTAGCATGGAGGATGGCCGCATGAAAATGGATGAATTCCCTTACCTTCCTGGTAGCTAACCTCTGATCTTCAATCCCTACATTCACCAAGTCTGCACTCGCCACCATGTACAACTTGTCCAACAACTTCTCCGTCTCAGGCACCTTTTCCATAATGAACTATGGAACTTGCTCCATCATTCCACACACTTCCCTGCTTAAACTTGTCACCTCCATCATGAATTGGAGCACCACTTGAAGATTCAAACAGAAGGACTTGACTCTCTCCTAGTAGGAGATATATAACTGTTGGGCTACTAGAAGGAGATCTGAATGAGTAGAGGGTTGGGGAGGATTCTTGAAAAGACCAATTTCCATCTCCTTTGACCCGACATCCTGTGTCAGCTCTTCAATTCTCTCGTCCATGGTAGAGAGTCATTCCTGTAGAGTCCTTAACTCGAAAATCAATTGTTCCTCAACTTGGCCTCGAGTTGTGGATTCTTTTTCTAGAGAGAGCTTTACTTCTTGGATCTATTTATCAAACTAAGCTTGTCGGTCCTGGAACTCATCTTTTTGTTGCATTTCCTGCTCCAATTGAGCTTGTTGATCCTAAAGCTCTTCATTCTTCTACTACATTTCTCCCTCTACATGAGCCAACCATTCTTGTAATTCCTAGTTTTTTTTCTATAGTATGACAACTAGGTTGGGATCCAGGGATTGGAACTTTGCAAGTTCCTCTTGGAGTTTGGCCTTTTCCACCTGTGCTTGTTGAGAAATTTGTGCGATTTTAGCATCCTTAGATTTTTCCTTTTTCGTTAGGGTCTCTAACCTTTCCTTAATGTTCTTGATCTCCTCTTCCTTCTTCATTAGTTGGCGACTATGCTTGAGAAATTCGACAGTCACCACTCACTAGATTTCCTCCATTAGCTCAACTTTATCTTGTGGTCGGGTTGTGTGTAGATCGATCCCTATAGCATAGATCATATAATCCTCAGGTTGCATTTCCCCTTGTGGTTTGATGGTACTTGGAGTCATAGTTTTAAAATGCAATGACCCCTAAACCTCATTGAAAAGGGTCTTTACAGATGGCTCAACAAGTTTTGTTGTATCCTTTTCTTTTCTTTTTTGGACCCTGATAGCTCATGTTGCCTTAGTTCTGTCGCTTTGGCCCATAAATTCTACTAGCAATTTAATTAATTCATCATAAAAGGGTGCACCAGGAGGAAGAGAAAAATGGAATGAGAGAGTGGTGGTCCCAAATGATGTCTTCTTTTGTAGAGAGATTGTTACTAGGGAGAATGGGGGTATTTTATGCCAAGGTCCAATTTGGGAAGCAAAAGGACTCATAGGGAGTGGTGGCGATAACAGAGATGTAGAGGATACCATCTGTTGGGAAAGATGATTCATAGCTGATGCGATGGTAGAAAAAGGGGTAGTAATGGTGGGTCTAGACTGGGCTGCAATAAAAGGTGGAATAGATTGTGGGGGGGTAAAAGCTACTTGTCTGATTTGGGAGAATTGAGAGAAACCTCCTGCGATCTTGGAAGCATAAAAGGGAAGGCCGACACTTGAAGTAATGGGAGGCACAAAGGTATCAGGGGTAACCAAAGAATGTGAAGCAAGAAGAGAGGGAGAGAAAGATACTTGAGGTGCAGAGGACTCCGATCCTTGGCTCGTTGCAAGTTCTTGTGAGCCTTCTCCAAAAGTTTCATCTATGTGCGACATCTTCTAGGGAAGAGAATTGTTCACCTCTATGATCTCTGGAGTTTGCTAGACTACTTTGGATCTCTTTGCATCCCATGTACGTGGTCGTGAGGCCTTCAACTACGATGCAGTCACTTGCATGCTCAGTGAAGCTTTGCTAGGCTATTCTGCCGCTTTGCCAGTTCACTGCGCTTGGGCCTTTTTCACCTATTTTCTCTTCACTATTTCCCTCACTTCCTCTATATCTACATACTCATCATCACTTGAATTAGTATCTTCATGCCCTCTATTGCATAGATCATCAAATCTTTCATCCTTGTCTGTCTCCTGGAATAGGGCATCAAGGCATTTGGTCTCCTAATGATAAATCCAAAATTGTGCAATTTTTTCCTCACCCCACTGCCATTGCTTGACCAATTGATTATGAAGGGTGGCCCTCATTTTAAACTTGTCACTAAGCTTATCCAAAGGGAAATAGAAAGAGATCCATGGAAGCCTCCTATCGTTAGTAGGAACAAAGGCCGGGTCCACAAATAGATCATCCCAGTCCACAGACTGTGGATTCTGTCGAGCTTCCCAGTAAGGTCGGGAGTTTTGAGTCACTTTAACATTCAACTCTGGTACATCATTATTGTGATTATAATCCCATTTTTCACAAATTAATACTAGCCCCATATGAGTCAGCTTCGCCTCTAGCAGACCATGTGTCTGCTTCTTTAACATTACTACCCCACCGAAGGTCAAAGGGCATTTGAAAAAACTTTTCTGCTTCTTTCCTTTGCAAAAGTTGACATTGATAATAACCAGTTACAAAAACACCTCACGGGTCAACACCCTGCCAGTGATGTATACCGAGAGTCAGAATGGTTCCTTGGTAAAACCATGCAACCTAATGAAAGTAAAATCCTCCCCAAGGAACCAGTTGCTAGGAGGAGTAAAATTCTACATCCACCTGGTTTGCTCGGAAAAAAGCTAATAACCCTCACCATCCTTACTAAAATCCTTCAAAATTGGAGCTAGGAAATGCTCAGAAAATGCATAGTAATCGTAAGTTGTAGAAAGGACAGGAGTCCACATAGAAACTGACATTCTTACTCCTTTTTCATCAAAAATTTCCAAACTCATACGATTTCCAAAGAAGTCAAGGTTCTGGTGTAAAAACATGTAAGTAAGGAGAGAAGAAAACTTGAACCTATGTTGTGTGTTGTATTCCTTGAATTGGTTTAGCATCTCCTAGAAAATGACATCTGTGAAGTCATACCAAAATAAAGAATGTTGTTTTCTCAACTGAAAACTTAGACCCATTTGAAACTCCAGAACGTCCCTGTCACTATCCATGTTGCAAACAAAATCCATCATAGAGAAGGTGTCCTGCAAGTCTAAGTTGAAAGCATTGTGCGCAATTAGAAACTATGATGGCTTTGCTGCATCTTCCCTAGGCCTTTTTGTTTCTTGGTTATAAAAGTCTAGGGAAAATTTTCTAGTCCTCCAGAAATCTTCCCCGCCTTCTACAATGAATGTCTCCATCCTTTATGCTTTGGAGCACTTTCTAGTAGGGATGCATAGCATATTCCTAATAGCATCCATGTTGATCACCACTTTCCATTTCTGGCCTTCAATGATGCCAGCATCCGGGTTGAAATGTTCAGTGCACTTGTGTACTAATTTCGGGTAGTGATGCACACAAGGAACCATATACTGTGGAAGACCGCAAAACCATTGCTTGTACAATGGGGACTCCTTGTTACTGGTCTTTTTCATCCTCTCACAAGCTTCTTCCCTAAGATTCTTAGGGTTGGTTCTAAGGATAGGGTCGTGAATATTATCCCATTCTTTCGCTATTAGGGTCTGGTTCCTATGAGCTTTCTTTTCTATGACCTGCGTATGAGGCCACTTTGGCTTCTCTGGTATCCTAGGCATGGCATAAGAGACATCATTGAAGATACTCATGATTGGTGCTACTAACATGGTGTCAAATAAGCTTTGAACCACCTCACTTTGTGCTTCCATTTGAGGATTCTAGACCATTCTAGGAATCTGTACATTTTGTGAATACTCCACTTTCCTTTAACTCACTTGGGTTCTTTAGCAAACTGTGCACTCAAGGGTAAAAGCACAAAGTTGTGTCACACTTTATAAAGGAAACGACCAATGCTGATCCAATTTTTAAACTTGAATCACTAAAAAATGGCATATATGTTTTGAATTTTTAAATGATGTAAACTAGTGAAATATGTATTTTTTAGTATATTTTATGTTTGTATTTTTTAAGAAAATATAAAAAAATTATTTTAAACTAGTTTTTAGTAAATTAAAACTATAATTTAGTTGCTGATAAAATGTTGAAAAATGAAGTTGCATGGGACGTCAAACTTTTTATAGTATATTTTATTTTTTTCTTTCAAATTTTTTGTGTGTATTTATAACTTGAAATTTTAGTGCATGGATATATTTTTTTCCCATTTTGATAAATATATATTTTTAAATAAATATTAAATGGTGCGTGAATAAAAAAACAATTGTTTTCATCGAACGTCAACTTTCCTATTAAATATTTATCTAAAATGGAAACAAAATTATACCATCTTAAAATAGATTCTTTTATCTAGTGCATCATATTTTTTTTAATTTTTTTTAATAAGTTTTAGTATTTTTCCTTGGCATATTAATCAACCTAATATTTTGTGCTGAAAACCTATTTTTAGTAAAGGTAAAATATAAAATATAAAAAATAATTAAAATATTAAAATAAATATATTTTTGAAAAATACACTTATGGATCTACAAAAGGGTATTTTTATATTTTTTTAAAAATGTTGTTTACATTAGTAGGAGTTATTGAAACTTCAAGTTTTTCAAATAATTTTTTTTTTTGGTAAATTGGACTCAAAGTGGTGCTCCATACGTTTATAGCCAACAATTTTAGTTGAAAAAGTTGTAGAAGCATCTAACTTAGCTAGAATGAATCTTACTAGATCATATGTTTGACCAAAATTGATTTTTAGTTAGAAATACTTAAATTCAATTGTGCTGATAAGTTGGCTGGAAGTGTGACACAACTTTGTGCTTTTACCCTCAAAGCCCTTCGCAATGAACAACGTACTAAAAAAACTCCTCATAGTGTTTTTCTTCTACATGCAACACTTAGCCTTTCTTTATTCAGGAGTTGGAAATAATAGTTGTTTCAAGCAATAAATTCAACACATACCACCGACTCTTTCATGCATGCAAAATGAATTCCCACTCCTTTCGAAAAGACAATAGTTCATAATGACAATTAGTCATCATGAGCTACGGTACCATTCCTTGGGAAATTGAGCCACAAATTGAAGGCTTACGAGACCATTCACATGCTGCTCAATTAATAACTTGAAAAGAATGATTAAGCAAGAAGGCACAATGATTACATGAAAAGATTTGAGTTCATCCTTGGAGACTGAAAAAATTCTCACAACATGACACTTAACACTTGACCATGCAGACTATTACTTGTGCCTACCGCTAGTTTAAGCTGATTAATTACTTCTTCATAACTTGCAAACAATAATTTGTACACAACAAACACAACTTGGTAAGATTTTTGAGTTTTCACTCAGTGGGATTTTTGAGTTTTCACTCAGTGGGATTTTTGAGTTTTCTCTTAGTGAGATTTTCGAGTTTTCTCTTGATTATCATCATGCTTATCAATGCATAGCCTTGGCTCTTTCTATAAATAGACTTAGGAAATATGTAGAATGTACATTTGGTAATTGGGAAAAAATTGCATTTGATAATTGGGACTAGAGATAGGCGCAATGAATACTCCAATTAGGCTTACTAGCAATAGGTGGTAGATAGCTTTTTTAGGTGAAATTTCTAGCAGATGTTTTATAGCGCATGACTAAGAACAAGCATTCTTTGGCAATAATTGTGATGAAATGGGTATTGGGGAGGGATTGTATAGAGTATGAGGACAAGTATAGAATAAATATTGACATTTTCTCTCACTTCGTTGCCTCTTTGCTTGACATATAGGTACCCAAGTAGATGATACTGTGACTCACCATGGAAATCTTCCCAAAGCACTACCTCAGAGGCCTTGCCCAAGTTGTGACGAATGCAGTGTATGGTCTTAGTCTTCCCACAATAACTGATCTCCGTTGACACATTGAACAGGATATAGTGGTGTTGTAGGTACCATTCCTGAGTGGATTTCACATTATGATGATTGGAGAGCACCGCTAGAGAGTTTCTTGTGCTTGCCACTTCCTACTGCGATGCTACAACATAGTACTTTTCTACGATGTGGAGTGGTACACCAACTTCAAAAACTTGGTGTTTCCTCCATTGCTTTCCATTGCTATCATTGATGCTCTTGCTGCCGTTCTTGTTGCACCTGTCGCTACTCCAGAGGCTATTGATGTGGTTGTTCTCAATGTTGCTAATGTTGATGCTGCCCTAGTTTAAGAATGAACTCTTTTCTCTTGTTTTTGTATATATTCCTCATAAGGATTTTAATACATGTGCTTGAAAAGCTACTTAGTATATATATATACTTGAAAAGTATGGCCCGAGAGCCATTTTGCATTGTAATATCAAAGTATATATTACCGTACAATGAATATACAACTCTTTTATCAATTTTCTATCTCTTTTGCTTTCTGTGCTTCTTGCATTATGGGTTCTGTTTAATAAAGGACAAGCTGAACAAACACAAGGAAAATTTACATAATTACATATTTACACTAGTAAAAATGATTAATGAAGCTAATTAAACAATTTGAGGTGAATTCCGTTGACTGGAATTCCCAATGCTTCTTTCTCGATATTTTTTAATTCAAATGCATTATGCTGCTTGCATTGAATAATTCAAAAAGGGCCTTCCCACAGACTATCAAAATTTCCATGTAGGTCAGGCTTTACGGCACTCTCATTGAAGTTTTGCACTAAGTCTCTGCATTTAAGACCTTGGTCGAAGGTTTTCTTGTTGAACCACCTCTTAACCACTTGTTGATGATTAGACATGGCTGTTAGGGATTTTCCACATTTCTCTTGCACTTCCAACAATTTAGCCAACCAAAGCTCCATGACTCCATTCTACTTAACCTCCAGAGCTTTGAACAACAGTAGTGTGAGAATTTCTGTTGAAATGGGAAATAACACTTCCTTCTCGTATACCAACTTGTATGGTGAAGTCTTTAGGACTTGCTTGGGGGTTATTCAATCTACCCAAAGTGCTACTTTTAGGTTTTGATGCCACTCTCTTTAATGCTCCAACCCGATTTTTTTAATGATTCAGACTAAATTTTTATTAGTCAACTCGACTAGACCATTTCCCTGTGGGTAATAGTTCAATGATGTTTTTAGGAATATTCCATGGTTAAGTGAAAATTGACATACCTTTGAACCCAGGAAGGCTTTTGCATTGTCAGAAATGATGGTCTTTGGTGGGACGAACCTCGTTACCAATTCTTCGAGAAAGTTCACAATCTTTGCCTTCATTGCATTCTTTAGGGGCATGGCCTCAGTCCATCTAGTAAAGTAATCCATGGTCGTGAGGATCCACCTATGTCCAACATTGGAGATGGGATTAATCATCCTAATGAAATCCAGTCCCCACTGCACAAAGGGTTCTTCAACCACTATCAGATTTAGAGGCATTGCAAATTTTTCCATTCTTCCTATGAAGAATTGGCATTCTTTGCAGGATTTAACCAAAGAGTGTGAGTCATTGAAAAATGTATTCCAAAAGTACCCGACACACTTAATTTTTATGGCGGTGGTCTTTGTAGAGAAGTGTCCACCCACGGGACTACTATGAAAAATGTCTATAATTCTTTTCACTTGCTCTGAGGTGACACACCACATCAGAACACTATTAAAGTTCCTTTTGAAAAGGACTCCTTCGATGAGTGCATATCTTATATTCCACAATCTATAGAATCCTCTCTTTTGATAAGGGAGGCACATAAGATATTTCCCAGTCTACATAAATCTCATTCTATCTGCCAACCAACAACCTTCAAACTTAGATTCGTTCATTAGAACTAGCTAAAGTTGTTCCTCCTCAGCTGCTACTTCTTCGTCATGTACTAGATACTCGCACAATCCTCTTCCTTGCACGGTCTTTGTGGGCCTGACCTCAATGTCATATTCAAAGATTTTAGTTATCCAACTGGCCCTTTTTTTTGTGATTTCTCCTTCCATAATGTATTTGCACGCATTGGAATGTGTGACATATACAACCACCTTGTTGCAAGATATAAGGTGTCAAAACTTCTTGTGCCCCTTAACAATGACGAATGCTTACCTTTCAATGAAGTTATAGTTTGTCTCATAATCCTTTAAGGTTTGAGTGTGGAGGCTATCAGATGTTCTCCCTTTCCTTCATCATGCTTCTAGGTCAAAATAGTAGCGATGCTAGATTTTCTATTGAACACATACATTATGAAGTCCTTTGATAGGTATGGGTTTACAAGAACAAGAGCTAAGTAAATAACGTCTTTAACCTTCTAAAAGGATTCTATAGCCTCTTTTTTCCATTTGAACAATTGATCCTTCTTGAGCATTAGGGTAATAGGTCTAATTAATCCTACAAAATCAAAAATAAATTTGCTTACAAAAATTACCTTTCCCAGGAAGAACTGAACTCCCTTCTTGTTGACTAGTAGGGGAAGCTCCCTGATTTCCTTCACCCACTCCGGGTCAATTAAAATTCCATCTTTGGACACCACGTGTCTCAATAGTTTTCCTTGCAGAACTCCGAAAACACATTTTATTGGGTTCAAGGGAATCCAAAACTCTTGGCATTTTTTAAAAACCATTTCTAGGTGATCAAAATGATCATCTTTAAACTTAGAGAATACAGTTAGATCATCTAAGTAGATTAAGATAATCTTGTTGATCAATTCTCTGAAAGCAATATCCATTGCTTATTGGAAGGTATCTCCCACATTTGAGAGACCAAAGGGCATTTTTGTGTAGGCAAACATCCCCCACTTGGTAGTGAAAGTTGTTTTGTGTTGGTCCTCCTCTTTTACCCAGATTTGATTGTAACCGGAGAAACTGTCTAGTAGAGAAAACATTTTTGAGCTAGCCACTGTATGCAAGATAGACTCAATAGAAGGAAAGGGGTAATGGTCCTTTAGGGATGCTTTGTTCATATCCTAGAAATCAACACACAGGCATATGTCTCCATTCTTTTTTTTGGACATGAACCAAGTTGAACACCCATGTGTTGTGATTGATTGAGAAGATGATCCAAGATTGAATTAGCTTTGTTAACTCTTGTGCCATCAATGCCTCAATCTTTAGATTTACTAGTCTCTACTTCTGGTGGACAGGTTTTGCTCCTTCCATCAGTTCTATAGTATATTGGATGATTTTAGAATCATATCCCTTGAGGTCATCATACGACCAGGCTACCACTCCATATTTTTCACAAAAATGGATGAGCCTTTATTTATCATTTTATAGAACATCCTTTCTAACCTAGAGCTTCCTTCCATCCCTAAACTAGAGATCTCCATAGTTGCTTTTGTCTGCTACAAACTTCCTCTTGTCATTCCTTGCATCGTCACAATCGAATAGGTGTTCGAGAGTGACTAGTCCTTTTGGAAGCTTGTTGGACCCCAACTGAATAACTTTCCCTTCATAGGCTTATGCAATTTTCAATTGGAGCTGATCCACAAACTCTCTAAAGTGTTGAATTAATGAGGTGATGTGTTCATCACTTTCAAACACTTTCTAGCTCTGGTCATTATCTGGGATTTCTAGCTGGAAAATCACTCGCACAGAGTGTACGTTATTAATTAGGTCAAAAATAAGGTCAAATTGAGATCCTATCACCGCCATGCAATCTGTAGTTGCATTATGCTCTATAGGGATTGTTTAGATATTGAAGGCTTTGAAGCTTTTAATGAGATCCTAGGCTCTATGTCTATAAGATCATGTAGACATTCTTTTTTGCAGAGAGCCCTCAAACTTGATTGACTACTAGCTCGAAGTCTCCGAACACCATTATTTTCTTAACACCCATCCACTTCGCAAGAATTAGACCTTGCATTAGGCTTTCATATTCAGCTTCATTGTTCGAACAAGAAAACTGAAAAAAAAAAACTTGATGGGGACATCAAACATATCTTGGCTCCAAAACCAACTTTACATCTTGCTCCATCAAAATGTAGCATCCACAAATTTGAGGATTGACTACCCTCAAATTCCTTCATGACCTTCAAAATCACTTGATCTTCATCATAGATGACATAGGTTCCCAATCTGGTGGCATGATAATTTCTGAAAGGGTCAGTGTCTATAAATTCGCTCAAGAGGACCTCTTCTTGATTAGTTCGGTCTTTGGTCACCTTCTCATCCTCTAGTAGCTTAGTACAATACATTTTATCTTTAGTGATAGAGGTATGAGTGGCCTCAAAGTTGATCATGGCTTCATCTGCTACATGTTCTGAATGCAAAGGTTCAGGCATCATCTTCATTTAGCTCCATATTTGGTCTCGAGGATCAAGTGTGACCAATCCAAGGAAATATATCCACCTATCTTGGAAGTGAACTCCTGGGATAAACAAAGACCAAACATGGGGGGGGACATCTATGGTCATGATATCTTGTGGAACTGTGATACTTGGTGTAGTGTTCTTTAATCAGCTTAATAACTGGGAACATGAATTCCTCTACTCAGGGATTGGACATCACAACTGGCAGTCATGAACTACTAAAGAACCTTATTTAATTATCAACCCAGGGATGTAAACTTGAGATGGGACATCACAAGATATGCACTAATCACCCTTCTAGACATGCATGATTCCTAAAATGCCTTATACTGGAATTTAAGTACTGGAAGCAACTTTACCAATTAACTTTGCTTGGAAATGAAAAAATCGAAAGATAACCTATTCTGCTTCGAGTGGCTATAGGAACAGTTGACAACTTTGTGTTTCTGCCAGCTGCAGGAACAGTCACACTAACTTCTATGAAGGAAAATGTAGCTATTCTAACTTGTAGAATGAAAGTATGGACAATTCCCTAAGTGGGCCCCCTTAGGTAGTGCCAAAAGCAAACAATAGATTAGGTGAAAAACTTCATAAACTTTATTGATTCAAATGCAAACAAGTATGTGGTACAATCTCTTGGCTAAATTTCTGAGACTAAAAGTGTGTTACAATAGCGATTTCGTCCAGCCCCTTCTTTGAAGGAGAATGGGCTATTTATTGAAAACTAATCCTAACTACTAACCAACCTTCCCTTATAAAATGGGAGGCTTTTATTACATTTAACCAACTTAAGTAAAGAGGCGAATGACAATGCAAGAACTAAGTCAAAGTGGTTTAGCAGTCTTAAAGCGCCATCATCCTAGATTTATGCACCACCAAGACACCTGGCCTAGATTTCTGGAACACTCCCCCTGCATGGCGGATGAGTTGAAATTGTCTCCTCATCTTTTGCTGTTGAACCAGTCTTTATGGATTTGGTCTTTAATTCTTCAAGTGGAAATTGAATTCCCTTCCTTCAATTGTGGTACCTGAAAAATATCTCGCCATCTTTTCCTGGAGAAGAAGGTTAGCTCAACAACTTCATCCTTTAAGACAATCCATTACTTTATCTATTCATTCATTAAGTATTAAATTAAGGCAAACATTATTTCAGATATGGCTGCAGGAAGTTTTGGTAGTGGAGGCTGCAGGAAGGTTTATGATCACAAAAGCCATAAAGTATTTATCAGACTAATAAAACATTAAAGATAATAATCATGGGACTTTTTATCACAATATACTCATTATATTTAAGTCATAAAATGGTCTATATCCTATCCCATAAATAGACTGAATGTTTGTTTTAGCATAATAAAAACAACAAAGTATTTATAAAACTATGATCAAAATGTGCCAAAGACTTGGCTCATCACTCCCCTCAACCGACTACTTGCTGGGCCCTTCAACAAGTCTAGCATTCTTTCTTCTGGAAAACTCTCTCAGATCTGCACTCAGTTGCTGTCCACATTTTCCATTATGGAAACTCCAGAAGTGAGCTCACATTTCCTCTAGCCTTTGCCATCTATTATCTTCAGAACTCCTGTTATAAGTGTTGTTATACCCCTGTATAGCCAATAATGGCCACAGGAGAATAGGCGGTTGCATAACCAAGGGAAACCAATTCTCCTTCTTTGTTCTGACATTCCTTATGTACCTTTCTGGCCTTCTAGTTGCTGCATACAAGGTATTGGGAGTATGTGGTTTTGCTTTCTTTAATTGAAATGAAAGATGCTCCCATCTGTTTTGAATGTGCAGGGTTGCAGTATTAAAATCATTGTTTATAATTTGGGAGTATTGAGAAAATACCTCTTGTCTTAGAGGCTCAATTAGTGGTCTGGCCCTTTCATCTCTCCACAATTTATTCTAATCAAAGTAAATACCCATTCCATTTCTAGATTCATTTCTTACTGACAATGGCATATTGACTTCATCATGCATATGGCTATCAAATTGTTCTCCCCTACTTATTTCATTGGTGATCCAGGAGATTAGAGCGCTGATATGAATATCACCGACATAACATAAAGGATTCCATTCCTTAGGGGTATCCAAAGAAGGATTCTTACCTTTCCAACCTCTAATTAGTTGGAAGTTCAAATATAGCTCCTTGAGATACATTGCGTAAACAGGTGAAGGTACACGACATTGCATCAGCTGTGGAACCAACTCTACCAACTGGTTGAGAGTGTCTTTCAAGTTGGCAATTTCCAGATTCTTGTTCTGGATTACGTTTTGTAGTCTCTCAATTTCAAGTGCAGAAGCAGTCTGCTATTGCTAAAGTTCTTGAAAACATGCCATTCCTGCAGCAAAGTTTGTGACATGGGTTGGTGGTCTATGATTATAGCACACCGCAGGTGTCTCCTGTACTTCTTCAAATATATCTACCTTACCTTGCTCTTCTTCTGAAGGAAACATAACCGGCTCTTCCTCCTTTTCATCACATTCTATATCTTCCTGTAGTTGCTCTGCAATGGCAGCCAACTTATTCAGGTCAGCCCCTTTAGGTGTACTCACAACTTCCTCGATAACAAGTTCTTCTTCTCTTAGTTCAGGACTGGAAGGATCTGAAGGCGGTGTGGCAGGAGTAACATTAAGTGATTGGCGAGCTGCCTGGTTCTAGAGCCTAGAGCTCCTTCTTATGGAAGTAGCAATTGTTTTATGCTTTTTGGAAGGTTTTGCTGCAGGAACAGAGAAGCTTCCCTTTTTCTTTCTTTTTATAGGCTCAGGGGTTGCTACAACAGGTGACTTTCATTTCCTATCCTTGGGAGACGGCTCATGAATTTTAATAGGACCTTGTGTCGGTTGCTTGAGATTTTTTTTAGAAAGAGAAACATCATCCTGTGAACTAGATGATTCCTGAGGAGAGGACATAGTAGCAAAGGTTTGGCCTACGGACTGGGTGGTTCATTGCTTAAAGGTAAGAGGTTCACCCCTAGGTCCTACATTTTGAATCGTAGGGTTGAATTGGACCATGCATTCCCCCTAGGTCATTCCTGATGCATCTTGAATGGATTTTTCAACAAGTAATTTAATAAGGTAGTGGTGAGATACAGAGTTAACCCTACCCTTTTTAAATTCAGCAGCACTGTTGGATAACAAATTGTAAAGAAAGTCGAGAATATTCATCAACAGTCCATAGCGCAAATGAGACAAAAGTTTGAAGTGATGAGAATGCAGGACTGAAAACCTACCTTCACAGGTTATGTATTTGATGATATACCCTGCCGGTGACACCCAGTCCTGCGAAAAACTCATTCTTTGCGCACCTTGCTTGTCTACCCATAGAGGAGGGTCATTTGGCTGAGTGAACTCAGCCCTGGCGCTTTTTGCATCTCTTCCTCTGGGAAATGGTTCTCGAACTTGAGGTAATCCCGTTACCCTCAACAATTCTATCAATTGACGCACTGACTGTTATGCTTCTAACTTTTGCTTCCCCATCATGAAATGTCCTTGTGAATTCCTCTGCAATGTCTGTATCAAAAGTTCTGAGCTTCAGGAAGTAATTGAGCCACCCATATTGTCTGAATAGTGGCACATACAACACATCCTACAACAGGATGCTATGGTCTGTAGGCTCATGCCGAATCGGCTGACCTCCCATTTCCTTGGCTTTCTGTAATTAAATGCGTTAAGCAATGCTCACTTGGCTTTTCCAACTGAATCATTTTGTAACCCTATTGAACTTCCTGTAACCCAATTAATGAACCCTTCTGCAATTCTACAGCACTCTGCCCCTCCCCTCAACCAAAAATTTTGAACCTCTTTTCAAAAGTAATTGAAAAAAAGGGAAAACAATGTGATCATGCAATCTTTTTAGGGAGAGGGTAATCATGGATAACTGGAATACATTTAGGTTTATTATTGCAGGAAGGAAAGACTATTTGATTATTAATTATAGGTTTCATATATTGAGGCTCCTTGACAACTGACGGGACAAGCTTATGGCGGTGATAATAAGGACGTGGTGAAGTAATATCATAGAAAAATATGCTCAATCGTGCGAATGAGCCAAAGGAAATGGCAACCATATAGGAAATTATTCACGCTAATTAATACTAAATTAAATGCAATAAATAAATTAACTGAAGCAATCTTAAAGTGAAGTGGAGCGTACCTGGAGAGAATCACCGTAATTGTCTGATGTGGCTTCTTTCTTCATTGCAATACGTGACACGGAGAAACATGGATGATATGGGAAATGACAGGTGAATGATGTGGAAGAGGGAGAGAGTGAGTACGGATTGTGGATGAAATGAATGAATGGAGTGGGGACCTTATTAGATAACCCCTTTATTATGATTTAGTATGCACTTTTATGCATGGCCCGGGAATTTGAGCCTAGGCTCAATTCCTTTGGCTGCAGGATCGCTGCTATCTTGCTCAATTTCGAACTGTCTCAGAAATGTTTCCTTGTCAATGGGTTTAACACAGAGCTTTAGGTGATGCACATTGACTAGTAGCTTGAATCGAACCTCATCAATGGTCCTTAATTGAACAACTCCATTGGTGAATACCTCCTCTATCTCATATGGACCCAACCATCTGGTTTGTAGTTTTCCTGGGCTGTCCTTATATGGTGAGTCATAAAGCAGAGCCCAATCTCCTACTTTGAATTTCTTTTTCCTGATGTATTTATCATGCCACCTTATTCTTTGATGTTGTATCATCTCAGTGTGCTGCAGGGCATTCTTTCAGAGCTCATCCAAAGCATTGAGCTGCATGACTCTATCCTTTTGTGCATTTGTTAGGTCCATGTCCATCTCTAATGCTGTTCTTAGAGTCTTATGTTTGAATTCAATTGGCATCACAACTGTTTTACCATACACCATTTCAAAAGGTGTATATCTTGTAGCAATCTTCTAGGTAGTACGGTGGGCCCATATTGCTTCTGGTAACCTTGCAGCCCAGTCCTTCCTATGCAAATTTATAGTTTTAGTCAAAATGGCCTTAATGTCCCTATTGGTGACCTCAACCTGGCCATTGGCCTGGGGGTGATAAGGAGTTGATTTCCTGTGCCTTATATTGTATTCATTTACTAAGGCTGTGATAAGTGTAGAAGTGAATTGTGCTCCTTGATCTGTCACTATTTCCCTAGGGACACCAAACCTGGTGAATATTTCCTCATAGAGGAATTCTGCTACTTTATTATCCCTAGCATGTTTCATAGGTTTAGACTCTACCCATTTTGTCACATAATCTGTGCATACAAGGATGTAGGACTTACCATTGGAAGGTGGATCAATTGGTTCGACAAAATCTAGTCCCCATTTGTCGAAGGGTGTAACAACAATTTGTGGAAATAGAGGCATCTCATCAGATCGAGTTGGTCTTCCCGTCCTTTGGAATCTGTCACATCTCCTAGTATATTTGGTTGCATCTCTATATAGAGTTGGCCAATAGTAGCCAATATTTGAAATTTTCATTGCTATTCTTTTGGTAGCAAAATGTCCACTACACGGCTCATCATGGCTTGCATGCAGTATATCATAAGTGTTCTCCTCTGGTACACATCTCCTCATAACTTGATCTGGCCCTATATAAAACATGCAATCTGCAATCCAAGAAAATTTAAAGCTTTTCTCTACCAATAATCTCTTTTCCTTAGGGGAGAATTGAGGAGTTCTTCCTATGGCCAAATAATTTGCTATATCAGCATACCAAGGGTGAATGACCTTGATTGCAAAGAGATGCTTATCAAGAAAAGAGTCTTCAATAAGTGCAGAATCATCTTTCCTTTGAATTCTAGAAAGGAAATCAACAACCACGTTGGCTTTACCTAGCTTGTCCACAATTGTAATGTCAAATTATTGCATTAGTAATAACCATCTTGCCAGTCTCCCGGATATTGAGCCTTTGTTCATGAGATACCGGATTGCTGCATGATCAGTGTGGACAAATATCTGATAACCGGTGATATAATGCTTGAATTTATTGAGGGCATAGATGATTGCCAACATTTCTTTTTCTATGACAGTGTAGTTTAATTCAGCCCCTTGCAGATTTTTGCTTATGTAGTAGAGTGCATGTTCTATTGAACCATCCTTCTGCCCTAACACTACCCCAATAGCATAATCCGATGCATCGGTATAAATATGAAATGGAAGTGACCAATCAGGTCCCTTCAGAACAGGTGCCTGTGTAAGGGTGACTTTTAAATCAAGGAATGCTTTTTCACATTCCTCTGTCTAAGAAAAATATGCATCTTTCTTCAGCAGACTATATAAGGGGCCTGCTATTTGGATGAAGTCCTTGATGAATCTTCTGTAGTATCCAGCATGGCCTAGAAAGCTCCTTACATCTATCTGCTTGGCAGGAAAGGGTAGATTAGAGATGACCTCAATCTTAGCAGGATCAACCTGTATTCCTGCAACAAAAATATAGTGACCAAGTACTATTCCCTCCTGCATCATCATGAAGCACTTTTGACTATTCAGCGACAGGTTGTGATCTTCACATCTCTATAGTACTTTCTCCAAGTTGGCCTGAGCTTCCTCAAATGTTGTACCATAAACAGTAAAGTCATCCATGTATATTTAAATGCAATCATATGAGATATCTGAGAAGATACTTATGACTACCCTCTGGAAAGTTGCAGGTGCATTACAGAGACCAAAAGAAAAAACTAAATAGGAAAACGTTCCCCAAAGACATGTAAAAGTAGTCTTTTCTTGATCCTTAGGAGCAATCTTGATTTGATTGTACCCACTGAAGCCTTTTAAGAATGGAAGTACTTTTTCCTAGCTAAATTATCTAGAACTTGATCAGTGAATGGAAGAGGAAAGTAATCTTTCTTTGTTGCCAAATTGAGCTCTCTGTAATCTACACATACCCTCCATTTTCCTCCTTTCATAGGAATAATAACCAATGGGGAAACCCACTGGCTATTTGAGATTGGATAGATAAAGTCAGCTGTTAACATTTTCTGCAATTCTTCTTTAACAATTTCTCTCAAAATTGGATTGATTCTTTTTTGAGGCTGCCTAGCAGGTCTAAACTCACTGTTAATATATATGCAATGTGTACAGAGTTTTGGGTTCAAACCCTTCATGTCACCATATTCCCAAGTAAAAGCTGATTTATGACTGGTAAGCATTTTGACCATAGATTCTTGTTGCTCACTGGTGAGGTTTTTATTAATGCTCAAGGTTTTTCCTGCAACTACCTCAACTTGGAAGGTTAAATCTACCATAGATACTTCAGATAGAAATGAAATTTTTACCTCATGGGGTAACAAGGTGTGTAAACAGTCAGTTGCTGTAGGATAATGAGCCGATGTAGGTGAAGGAAGAATGGTCTGCAAGGAACATGGATTGTTTTCACAATGAAAATATTCGGTACCGTAGTTATTCAGTAGGATATTGGACAATATACCTTCTTCATCTTGTTGTGCAATGAAAGACTCTCTGGTAATCATCATTAAATTCACCACAGAGTTTACTTCCTCCTCTTCTCCCAAATTTGGCCAAACAACCTCTCTAGATTCAAGTTGGGGCAGGGCTAGAGCATAGAGGGTAAACTTCTTTGTGCTATACCCATCAGATATTGTCATATTACCTGACCTACAACCAATGTAAGCATTATTAGTAGCCAACCAAGGCCTTCCTAGTATGATAGGGTATCCCCCCAATGATGCCTTTGGAGATAAGACCATAAAGTCAGCAGGGTACTCCCAGGAGTCTAAGGTGACTACCAGGTCTTCAACTACCCCATCAGGTTTGACAGTTGAGCTATCAGCAAGCTGTAATATTGTAGGTGTAGCCCTTAGGTCTGAAATATTAAGTTTTACAACCATTTCCTTTGTCATGACATTGATAGCTACACCAAGATCCACTAAAGCATTCTTAATTTGCAACCCATTAACATTGATTTCTAGAACAAGGCTTCCTGGATCTAAATATTTTGGGATGCTAAGCTTCCCTAGAATTAAGTCAGAGAGTTGGCCTATGCCATGGACAGTTTGAGGGTCTTTCTTTTTCCTCCCCGGTTTCTTCAAACATGCCTCCTTGATGGCCTTGCTATAAATAGGTACTTCTTTGATTGCTTGGAACAAGGGAATTTTCACACATATATGTTTTAGCTGGTCAAGGATATCAAAGGTAGGTTCCTCTTGTTTTTTTACTTTTTCACCTTCCAACCTTTGTGGGAAAGGAGGGGACACTTTATTAGATGCCTTAGGTAATGATGGAATCTGAACTAGCTCAGTTGGTTGGGCTTGGTGATTGGTATCTTCTTCTTGGTCAGTCTCCTCAGATGGAAATTCTGAGATTATGAGAGGAGATGGTGTGGGCAGCACAGTTCCTGAACATAAATTAATATTATTCAGGTTAAGAGCATAGGCAGGCTGATGATTAGGATCAACATAATAGACTTGCTGCTGCTACTGTGGTTGCTGGTTATTTGGATTGGGTGCTACCTGAGCAGGTAGTTGGGTTGGCTTCAAATTCTGACCTTGATTAGCTGCAGGAGGTGGCATAATGGATTGCTGCTATGGTTGCTGTAGGAAACCAGTGGGTGGATTTGACCATTGCTGGCCTCCTCTCCATTGGTTAGTCTGCTGTCAATTCCCTTGCGGAGGCTGCCATTGATTTTGCTGTGGTAATTGCCAATTCCCTTGTGAGGATTTCCAACGGTTTTGCTGGGCATTTGGCCAAGGGTTATTCCACTGAGGTTGGGAGTATGGCCCATAGTTTGGAGGGTACTGGTTTTTCCATTGACTATTATATGAAGCAAAATTTTGCAAGGGGTCTTGAGGCATACCTTGTCTTGAGGCCCATGGTCTGTGCTGAGCAACAAAGAACACTTCCTCATCTCCTTCAATGGTTTTGAACTCAGTAGGGAGATTTTGTACCTCCAAATTGGCCACTGCTTTGCATCGATAGTCTTTCTTTCTTTGTCGGCAGTGGGGGCAATATTCAGCTAACATTGCCTCAACTTCCTTCTTTCTTCCTTCTAGCTTGCATAGTATCCAGTTGAGTAGCTACATCATTGATGATATTCTGCTTGAAGTCAGACAAGAGATTAGTAATCTCCCCTTTTGATACTCCAGAGCCACTTCCTTTTATAGAAGAGGGTCTAAACCCCCTTCCCTTCTTTACAATTGCTCTGGAGTAATTGAGACAGATTTTCTTGATATCATCCCAAGTACTTTAGGTGACATCACCTCCCGCCATGAGGTCAAGGGCCTCCATGCAAGTATCATTGACTCCCCTTAAGAAGAGAAGTTTTTGAGATTCCTCATTCAATGCATGATGAGTATTTTTCTGCACACTAAACAAGAATTTGGACACATAATCCTCCAAGGTTTCATCCTCCTTTTGTGACATTTTAAAGATGTCATCTCCTCTCAAATCATTTCCTCTACAATACTCTTTATATTTATCCAAGAACAAAGTCTTCATTTGATCCCAATTGTTAGCTACATTGCTTCCCAATCCCATCAACCATCTCAAGGCTCCCTCCTTTAGAGTAGAGGGAAACAATTTCAGCTTGTGTGTTGAGGTTGTATAGTCATAGCTTCTACAAAGGATTTCAAATTCAAACAAGAAGGTATGAGCGTCCTCAGTAATAAGTCCATAGAACTTTGGCAATAAGGAGGAAGGGATGTTTTTGAGGTTATTATTGTCATGTAGGTCAGGGATTGGAAATGGAAAAATAGGATTTTCCATTCTTGGTTGTATTCTTGTAGTAGCTCCTGGTTGATAAACTACAAGAGCAAGTGGATTATTTGATTCTATTTCTTTAGATAGTTCAAAGCTTATTTCAGAGGAAGAAGATGAAGTAACTAAGTCTTGGCCATCATCTAGATATGGGTCGTCTTGGAATAAGTTTGGTTCAGTCTTTTCAATATCTATGCGCCCAGGAAGGAATCTTCCAAATTGGTCTCTTCTTCGATGCATACAACAAAAGTAAACTAACTATGGAGATGCCAAAATGCAGAATTCTAAACTAAAAATACTAAGAAAATCTTAAACTCTTTACTAGCATGCCTGTAATAGGTTCTTAGTTTGACACCATCCCTGACAACAGCGCCAAAAATGTAGTGTTCTTTAATCAGCTCAATAACTGGGAACATGAATTCCTCTACTCAGGGATTGGACATCACAACTGGTAGTCATGAACTACTAAAGAACTTTATTTAATTATCAACCCAGGGATGTAAACTTGACATGGGACAGCACAAGATATGCACTAATCACCCTTCCAGACATGCATGATTCCTAAAATGCCTTATACTGGAATTTAAGTATTGGAAGCAACTTTACTATTTAACTTTGCTTGGAAATGAAAAACTCGAAAGATAACCTATTCTGCTTCGAGTGACTACAGGAACAGTTGACAGCTCTGTGTTTATGCCAGCTGCAGGAACAATCACACTAACTTCTATGAAGGAAAATGTAGCTATTCTAACTTGCAGAATGAAAGTATGGACAGTTCCCTAAGTGGGCCCCCTTAGGTAGTGCCAAAAGCAAACAATAGATTAGGTGAAAACCTTCATAAACTTTATTGATTCAAATGCAAACAAGTATGTGGCACAATCTCTTGGCTAAATTTTTGAGATTGAAAGTGTGTTACAATAGCGATTTCTTCCAGCCCCTTCTCTGAAGGAGAATGGGCTATTTATTGAAAACTAATCCTAACTACTAACCAACCTTCCCTTATAAAACGAGAGGCTTTTATTACATTTAACCAACTTAAGTAAAGAGGCGAATGACAATGCAAGAACTAAGTCAAAGTGGTTTAGCAGTCTTAAAGCGCCATCATCCTAGATTTATGCACCACCAAGATGCCTGGCCTAGATTTTTGGAACACTCCCCCTGCATGGCGGATGAGTTGAAACTGTCTCCTCATCTTTTGTTGTTGAACCAGTCTTTATGGATTTGGTCTTCAATTCTTTAAGTGGAAATTGAATTCCCTTCCTTCAATTGTGGTACCTGCAAAATATCTTGCCATCTTTTCCTGGAGAAGAAGGTTAGCTCAACACCTTCATCCTTTAAGACAATCCATTACTTTATCTATTCATTCATTAAGTATTAAATTAAGGCAAACATTATTTCAAATATGGCTGCAGGAAGTTTTGGTAGTGGAGGCTGTAGGAAGGTTTATGATCACAAAAAGCCATAAAGTATTTATCAGACTAATAAAACATTAAAGATAATAATCATGGGAATTTTTATCACAATATACTCATCATATTTAAGTCATAAAAAGGTCTATATCCTATCCCATAAACAGATTGAATGTTTGTTTTAGCGTAATAAAAACAACAAAGTATTTATAAAAGTATGATCAAAATGTGCAAAAGACTTGGCTCATCACTTGGGTAGGAGAATAGAGTCAAGGGGAGGTTCTTAATGATACCTACAATTTCAACCTTGTTCCCATCAAGCTACATAACCACTTTGTTTAAAGGTTCATAGCTAAGTCCTAAGGCTTAAACTATCTACTTGGGCAAGGCTGTGGTACTAGCACCAGAATTAATCATAGAATTGTGCAACAACTTCTTACCCACAATGAGAGTCAATAAGAAGGGTTTCAATTTAGGCTTACCTTTAATTTTAGTAGAATCTTCCTATCCATTTTTCGTGAGAAATTTGGCTTGAGGTAATGGATCAACAACCTTTCCTTTGGAGGGTTGTCCTACTGGCTCTATGCTTGTATCTTCGAGTAGGGATTTCTGAAGCAATGATTTCTGCTATGGAATAGCTAGGATATCCCAAAGAGATACATTAGCAGAGGATTTATTCAATTGTTCCACCATATTGAATGGTGGTGGATTGAAATACTTTTGTTCCTTAGCCCTTGTTATAACAATCTCCTTTTGTGGCTAAAATTGTTGTGTAATTGCGAAGGTATTGGGAGCTTGGTTGGGAACACTCTTGGGCTACGAGATTACTGGTTCGCTCGTGAATCTCCTCTTTGAGAGAGTGTTATAATCTGATTGCACTTGCGGGGCCTTTGATGTGGATGCATCATTTGCAAACACTGCCTCTTCTTCTTCCATCCATGAGAAGAGTGTGTGGTTAGGAGCTATATCCATTTCTTGTTCCAGGGACATCCTTTTCATTTGCGTGGTGAGTACCACATTTTCCATTTGTGGAGAGGCATATACATAACCTCTTGAATCTGATACCACGCGTTAACTGCGTTGTTCCACCACTCTTTGTTGTAGATTACCGCATAGACAATTTCGAGGCATATGCGCTTCATTGTAGGGGAAGAACCAAGGATTGATATCATCATCAAGATTATATTCCCCCTCTACTAGCTCTCTATTTGAACTTGGGTGAGCATTTTGCAACGCAATAGGCATCGAAACCATCTGATTACTTGTTTGATCCTACGAACTCGTGCACGAGCCTCCTTGGAACTGGTTTTGTTGGTAGGTAGATTTTCTGCCTTGATAGTTTTGGTAAGTTGGCTTCAGAGGCATGGGTTGGTTCCGCTTGATGGTAGTTATCTCATTTGAGATGTTCTGCAAAAATCCTTGTCATCACTCATCTCATCTTTTGAAGAATTAGATGTAGAAGCAGCATTCTATGGTGCGCTCAAATATGTGTACATAGATTGGGGAGCAGCAGACACACTGGTAGAAGCTATCTCCTGGGCGGGAATCAACAACTTTGTAAATATAGGTATAGCGGGTCAAGGTAATAAATTTTTGGCATCGATCAAATTATTCTCCACCTTGACAATAACGTTATATGCATCTGGCAAGGTGTTCCCACCAAGGGACTAGATCATCACCAAAATGTCGGCGTTAAGAGACTTCAGATAGAACATGAATGCCAAATCTGCATGTAGACAGATTGCAGGCTGAATCCTTTGCCAAGTCATGTGAAACCAAGTATTAAAGTCAGTCATGGCCTCTTGAAGGGCCCATTTTATGGTTGCCAACTGTTGAAATAGTGAAGACTGATCTCCATTGTTTGAAAATCGCTCATAAAAAGCATCCCCGAGCTAATTCTAGGTACCGATAGTATTGGCTCCCAAAGTGTGGTACCAATCAAGTGCCTTGCCTTTAAAAGAGGCTACAAGTAATCTCAATGCTACATTTTGATCGGTTACACCATGCACCAAACATACGTCTAGCACATCTTGCAGATGTTCAGATGGTGTTTTTGAGCTTTCCCTTGTGAATTTTGGTACAACTTTTAAAGCAGAGGTTGGGATAGGAGCCCAAACAATGAGTGCTACTGGTGCTATAAAAGGGATTTTGGCATCCCATGCTACATAATTTTTGTTAGCAATTGGAAACATGGCTGGTGGAGGGGTCAAAACGTTCACTAGATGGGTTCTTGTTCGTACTGTTAGCAACGGTGGCACTAGCAAGCCAGGGTTGTTCACTGTTTGGGATCTAGTAACAGGCCTATTGCTCATACACGAACTTTAAATTTAGATACATTAAAGAAAGTCCCACTGGGTGTGCCAGAAAAAAAATTGTTGATGCCTGAAATTAATAGGAAAACAACCTTATGGAAAACTTAGTTAATGGGGGGACCAATTGTGCTAAACCGAGTAACCTCCAGGTTTTTTTAAAGAAGTTGACTCCTATATTTTGAGGGGTTTAGAATGGGAAAGGAAGAAGATATATAAAATAAAGTTTAATCTAAGGCGATGCACCAAGAGTTAAGTACGGGCACGGTAAATATTCCTTTCAAATGAGATTTAAGGGTCCATTCAACAATCTGCATGTCCGAAAATAACAAAAAGTACAAATGAAAAACCTAAGAAGTTTATCAAATAACATAACACAAATTACATACACATTTATTGAACAAGAAGAGCTCAAGACATGATCTCAATCAATAAATTTATATTGAAATTATAAAAGTCTTGTAGATAAACTACTAAGTACAAGAAACAACATAATATAATATCTTTTCCATTAACTAAGAAATAGAGAGGCCGAACAATAAACTAAGAAATAGAGAGGCCAAACAATATGGCACAATCTGTAAGTCTTAATACAATAATCAAAGAATAATACAAAATTCCTACAATCTTTTCACTTCTCTTTGTGATATCCAACCCCTTTTTCCAAGAGCCAAAGTAGTATATATAGATGATCATTCCACCACCTGAGAGCCAGCAACAAAAAATATTCCTAGGCATGAGCAATGATTCCCATCACAATGATTCCCCAAGGCTGTTGCAACAGAAAAAAATCCAAAAGAGAGAATGCAATCACCTTCGAACAAGATGCACCCCTTTGCAAATGATGATTGTGGTCCCAGTGTGAAAGCAACAAAATTCCCATGAAGACATGCATTTCCCACCCACAAAGCTAGTTAAGATACGTGGCACAATGATGAGGCTTCATATTTATTCCTTGCGATCAAATTCCTTGTAGAGAAGACACATGGAGAAGTCTTCATTTCAAGCGCTGACTGTAGGTCTGCCAAAAGGTTGCCCATAGATTGATGCAACATGGCACACAAGCGGAGCTCAGAGGAAGAGCAAAGGAGAGAGGGATCTCAAAGGCTTGCACTACTAACACGAGGAAAACCAATGTGGCTCGATAAAGAATCAAGGGGAAGAAAACCTTCCAAGGAGTGTGCAACAGATACGTGGAGCAAGCGGGCAAAGGCGCTTCAAAATTGAGTCTGGAGATATTCAGACACATGAGGCATAGGCTACGACTAATACAAAAATAAACCATGACCACTTGGAGGGAGCTTAAGGATTTTAATCCACAAGGCCTTTGAGGGGAAATAGAGACATAGATTATATTCATAGATCCATCACAACTAGTGGAATAATTATTTGAAGAAATATTCTCAACATCAATCTATGGGGGATCAGATGTGAGAGGAACTTCATCATTCACTAATGCATCATCTCTAGAAGAGGGTGCATTGGAATGAAGAAAATCATCATTCACTAATGCATCATCTTTAGAAGAGAGTGCATCAGAACGAAGAGAAGGTAGAGTAATGTTAAGAAAAGTATCAATGATTTCATCTTCTTGCAACAAAATATCCTCTGAAGCAAGAGGAATTTCATGAGAGGGATCAAAGATACCAAGTGACATGGGTAAAGCCAATTCACCATCACATGCATGAAATGGAACACCATTAGCACTTTGAATAAAAGTAGATATTGAATCGATAAAAGAGGACATTAAATTCATTTTGAAATTATTAAGTTAAATATAGTAAATAATGAATAAAAAAGTCAGTCAAAGGATGATACGTCACTTTGAAAGTAAGAAATAGGGTTCGGGGCATCGCCTTGAAATTTTTTTGGGGAAGGTGTTTTCATGTTAGGTTCACCAACATGTAGAGAAGGGGGATTCGCTACTCATGAGTCTCTTTATTCTCAAGAGAATCGCAAGGGGTGAACAACCCTAAACTACCTCAAGGAACATAGCAAGAGTTTCAAAATCAGAAAGTGTAGGACACAAAGGTTTTCTGGACAAATTAACAGGTTCTTTCCCAAAGGACAACAATGCAAAACAAGGATGACAATGCAGCATGCTAGAGTCCCAGAGGCACGCTGGCGTCTCATATGCACTGAAAACCGAGAATCATGCTTGTGTTAATCATGTTGATGTTCAATATCAATTTATGAAATAGAATGTAGGGAATGGTAAGGTCATGTCACATAAAATTGACACTCATGAAAATGTTAAAGATTCACTCACAAATCCAATGATTATAGATAAGTTCTCTTGGTACAGGAAGGGCATGTGCCTTGGTTCTTGTACTTAGTTTCACTTATATTTAATATGGGTGTATTTTCAATGTACATTGTCAAGTGGGAGAAAGTTCAAATTAAGGTGTCATTTACCTTGTAATCATGTGTATATTTTATTTGTCTCTTATTGGATATATTACATCATAGTTATTATAGATTAAAATAATAAATAAATAAATTAGCATGCAAATGTTAATTTATAAATAATTGCATCATAGTTATTTACTATAGTAATTTAATTAGTTAGTAGATAATAAGTAAACTAAGTAAACTAATAGTTAGTTGTTAGTTAAATTGGGAGTTATTCATGTAAGGAAATTTGGGGTGGTTATTCATGGGAAATGTAAGGCTATTAAATCCAATGTATTACAATGTAAATATCATCTTGAAGATAGCATCAATATATTATTTTGTGTCTTTTATATTCAGTTATGCAATGTTTTAAATTGATTTTATTTTTGTTTTTGCTACCATTTCAATATTGTATCAAAGTGATTAAATTCTTGTGGTTGTGAAGAATGGAGATTTGTTGATGGATTTTTTGAAGTTACAAATCGTAGTCATCATAAAATTGCAATAAATTTATCATTTCTTAATGAAATTTAAAAATTCAAAGTATTCTAGAAATTCAGTGAAGAGGGAAACACAACCCACAAAAGGTTTGAAGATATTCTTTGTTGTTCTTGAGTAGTTCAAAGAAAACTTTTGGCATGCGAGTGAGAATGGTGAGTGATTTCATTAAAGGGAAAATGAAAAATTGGTTTCCAATATATTATTATATTTTTCTAAAATTAAAATGTACAAATTTTCATCTTTTCATTGTTCAATAAAACAAGTTGAAAATTAGGAGTGATAAATGTATTTGAAGAGATCATTGCAATGATGAGTTGAAAACTAAGTAGGGTAATGTAGTGTAATAGGTTGGGGCTCAAAGTAAAAGTGTTTCCTTTTTTAAGTGATTGATTAAAAGTTCAAATCTCATAAAGATTTTTTTTTGAGATTTGAGTAAGTTGGTTGAAAATATTTTGTTAATGATGAGAAATATACAAATTCTAATACCATTTTTTTGGAAAATTGATCTCTATCCAAATATAACTTCAATGGATGAGATACAAGGCTTGGAATACAACAACATGGAACTCTAAAATTGAGTTACCTTAATGTGGAATTACTATGATTAGATCCATCTTCTTTATGATGCTAAAAATCAACCAACATAACATGCTTAATAACACCACCTTATGTGAATGTATAACAACAATAAATAAATAATAACATAACCATGATATACCAAAAAAGAGGCACAAGTCAACAATATAAGAGCATCACATAACATATGATTTACATAGAGAAACCCTTGCAGGAAAAAATATGCCAAGAAGAGAGGCCAAGTATTCATTATCTTCAAACAAATGAGATTAAAATACATTCACTTACATTCTCCTCTTTTCCTCCACCATGGAAACACCTATGTACTTGTGAACAACCTCTTTATGCCTCAACCTATCATAGTTCCTATAATGTAATTTTACATTCAACTATTCCTCATAATTTCTATATCCAAGGAGTTGATTTTATAGACTTGTGAAGACATCTTAAGCCCCAAAAATGGTGCCCAAAGATGACCCTTCATTCCAAACATACCCAATCCTTGGAATGTCACATTAGAATGTGAAAGGAAATTGGCTTTGGATCCAATCCTTTCCCTCCAACTGGGGCACTCAAACATGAGAAATAAACATTACATTAAATGTAATAAATGATGGAATACTAAGAGACACAAGTTGTCTCTTTCCAAGCACCCACTTGGATCATAACAATAGTCACTCATTTTTCCTTTTCCTTATCTTTTTACCATCCCATTCTAGGTGTCCACATGTGGGGAAAATAATATGTTAAGTGGGAAAGAGATCTAAGATCCAACAAGTGAATTAACCTAGATCTAGCTTTCCTCCTTTTGGACTTAACATTGAAACACAAACCAACTAGGTTTTGATGATTTACTAACAACCTTAAGGGAGATCCAATCTGATAGGTTTCCCTTTTTTTGCAAATATGGAAGATTCAATGTGTGCTTTAATTAATCTAATTGACATAATCCCTAGATCTAAAAATATAATTTATTGCACAAACGAAAAAATGAAAAATGACAAAAATAGGTACAAATTTGGGAAATAAAGACAAAGAGGAACTTGTGGATAAAATTTGGGCTTGAATTATGGGGACAAGGGTGGGGGTGCCCTAGTCTAGGAATGAGGGTTTCTAAACACTTGAATCACGATCTAGAAGCAATAGGTCTACTCTACACTTTTTTGCAACTTGTTGAAAAAAATTCTAGATCTAACCTACACACATGGAAAGAGAGGTAAAAGGTTGTGTTTTATAGGATTTTATCTCAGTAAAACCCCATTTTTTGTGTTTCCACCTCCACAAATAGAAAAATATGATGTTAAAAATAACATGCCCTAGGTTGGGAAAAGACAAAGTAAACAATAAATGGTTGTAATAAACACATGACAATTGATAATTTTATCTTAGGCATGAAACCCTTGTTGAAGTGATATCACACCATAAGCTGTCACAAAGAGTTGATGATGGATGATTGAATTTCCTTGATGATTTGCAAGAGGTTAATCAAAAAAATACAATAGATTTTTGCAACTACGTCATAGATAAAACATTGCACATATCACATAATAATTGCATAATAATACATGATTGATCATAATGGTGCCTAGTTATTCAAATGAGAGGGAAAAATTGTTTATATATGCATCCCAATTGATTTTCTTTGACATAGGCCGAATTGGGGTCATTTTACAACACTCAAGACTGAAACTCAAAATAATAATTATTAAAATAGGACACCTTTAATAAGATTAGGGCGCCCTTGCCCTTGATGAGGTGATTTTAGCCCAAAATTCTCAAGATGTCAGGGAATTCAATTTAATTTCCCAATCTAGCCCCAAAATGAATAAATTATTAATATAATTAACCCTATAGAAGAAATAAGGTGTCAATATAGTGTGAAATTATCAAGGGTGACAATTTATGACGCTACATTTAGCCCCTAATTAGTGAGGGTATGATCATATGTTAATACTCACACTAAAGGAATGGAGAATATATTTTCCTCTATCAAAACATTGAAGATACATGATGACACCAAGTCGAGAGATGTGATAGCCCCCAAACTCAAGATCTTATCAATTCACAAGGTCAAGATAAACATAAAATAGACATATTGTAGGCAAGACAAGGCAAGGTTTGATCATTCATAAGGCATACAATGAGTAATCAATGAAGTAGACATGAAATCATACACAAAGGATACATAAGGAAAAAATGATGCATACAAGGAATAAATGTAGAAAACATGTGGAATACACAAAGCAAACACATGGAATACACAAAGAAAACACACAATATAAATGAGGAAAAAACTTGAAATACACAAAGAAAGCACATGTAATACATGAGGAAAACATGTGGAATACATAAGAAAAACACAAGGAAAACATGATACACACAAGAAGAAAGAACACCATGCACATGGAGCAAACATGAAGCATAAAAAATATAACAAAAATGTTAGTACACCCTATATAAACTAAATATTCAAGCTAGGTAGGTAAGGAGACCTCAGTATGTAAGGTTTTCTCAATTACCAAGCATCATCTCTCAAAAACACATAGAGGAATTCTAAAAATAATCAATAAAAACAAAGGTCATGCATATTAAAAAGCCCCCATGGACCACAAGCTAGAAAGTTGTGTTATGCTAGGCGATCATGGATATGATAAATGAGGATCAAATAAAGCACACAAGGCTAAGTTGTGTTATGCTAGGTGTCTCTTGAGATACATGGATCTACTGGCTAACACGTTGTGTTTTGGTAGGTGTCCATGTAAATTGATAAATGACAAGTCCCATAAGGACAACAAGTTTTGTTGTGCTAGTTTACTAATGAGACACATGGATCTACTGGCTGGAAAGTTGTGTTATGCTAGATGTCCATGTAAGATACAAAAATTCATAAGATAACAAGATCCATTATGTTAGGCCTATGAATAGTTCATAAAAGTCTAATGTCATGGTTTGATAATTACGCCTTAGGAAGCACATAAATGTTTAATGTCATGAGGGATGGTTAACATCTTAGGGGGAAAATTGCTAATCATACCTCAAGGAGTGTATAAATGTTTAACATAACAGGGGAAAATTTGATAACCATGCCTCAAGGGGAATTATAAACAACATCACCAACAAGGGGGCATATCAATAAGTCAAATCTCACAAGATGCCACCATGTAGATATATGAAATGGATAGGTGATATGCCCCCCCTTAAAATGTTAGCACACTTGCTGTGTTGATATTTTAAGGAAAAGAAGGGGAAGAGGGGATCCTCAAAAAGGATGAAAACCTCCAAAATTAGTTATATTTTCCCCCAAGTGCATAGATAAGGACAACCATGCTAGATACCATCATTTTTCTACAATAGATGAAATATGGTTACTTATAAGATTGTACCACCATGAAT
Organism: Sequoia sempervirens; assembly: GCA_007258455.2. Lineage (NCBI taxonomy): Eukaryota > Viridiplantae > Streptophyta > Pinopsida > Cupressales > Cupressaceae > Sequoia > Sequoia sempervirens. Next base: position 141,253 of record VDFB02046647.1, read on the forward strand.
GCAAATGAGCAAATACATGGAGCTATAAATGACATATAGTGAAGATTAACACCATATAAGAGAGTTTATCATTTAGAATTAATAGGTTCATCAACACATGAAAGAGTGATAGCACCAAAATTGAGAATTATTTTATTTCTCAAGGCCTAACATTCATTGGTGGAATGTCCAAGCACTAGTTGACATGCACAAAAAATATGATTTGTATGATTATGTTTATAAAATTTCTTACGTTTTGGAGGAAGAGTAATCAAGTGGGCTTTGAGAAGCCTTGATAAAATATACTCTTCCTTTGATGGAGGATAAGAAGTAGGAGGAAATCCTTTATCTTTTGAAGAAAACTTTGTTGTCTCACCACATGAGGTCATAAATACATTAGATGACGGAGGATGGTATGTAGAAGAAGGAGAAGGTTGTAAACCTAAACCCCTTTTACAAAAGGTACAATGCAAACTTCATAGGATCCTTAACTCCTTGTTCCATGTTTTCATTGTATCCAAATTTAGAAAGAATTTTAAATCCAACCCCATAATGTTTTTCCAACTCAGATGGAGGAGAAGTCTTGTTTAAATGAGAAGTATGATTATTTTTTGAAAGAGGAGTATCGATATTATCATGAGAAGAATTGATTCTCTTGAAAGAATGAAAATCCTTTTTGGTTGTTAAAATATCAAGATGAGGAGGATCTTTGTTATATTTTTCCAACACACAAGGGATGAAAGATAAAGAGCTTCCATTTCCATCATGGGATGGTGATGTTTGTGGATTTATTGATGTAGGAGTAGAAGATTATGCAAAAAAGAAAAATATTCCCTAGGTTTAGATTGTGAGATTTTGTATTCTCGGGCACAAAGGAGGGTGTAAAATATAACAAACCCCAATCGTCACAAAAATATGTGCTTGAAGATGAAGCATTATTTTGATCATTATTTGTATTTTTGAGATTAGATGTTTAAGAATAGGAATGACAAGATTGTGTGAATGCCACTGAAATAACCTTCGAATCTTTAGGCTTTGATGGTGATATATTATACTCCCCAATGAATGAAGGTGTAAAATATAACAAACCCCAATCATTACTAAAGAGTGTAGTCATAGGTGATTTAATATCATTGGTATCATTATCATTGGAAGTTAATGGTTCAAATTTTAAATATGAAATTAAAGTACTAAGAGAGTTAAAAATGTTATGTCAGACTTCAAATTGTAAATAAATTTTTAGATATGCTTTAACCGTATAGACCTTGTTATTATATTCACAATTCATTGTATGGTGAAGAGTATATGGGACTCTTCTCATGGTATGAATCTATGGTCTACCAAGAAGAAGATTATATGAAAGTGTATCAAGCATGACATGGATAGGATAGGAAAAATCATGGGTCTTACCTTAATGGGTAATCTGATTATACCTAGAAGCTACCTACCAACATTATCAAATCCATGAATAGAGAGAGCATTAGGTTTAATGAAAGACATATCTACATTGATCCTATGTAAAAGATCAATGCTACAACATTAATACATGATCCATTATCAATTAGAGTATGCCTAACTCCATGATCGTTAATGCAGATAAAAATCATGATATTGGTTTTGGATTCCAAGAGGAGGTAATTCATGTTGAGGAAATGTAATGTCCAATTTTGTTGTCTTCATACAATCAAACAAGGTTTCTATATAATTTGGTCTAATAAAATGTGACATCACTATCTTCTGTGAGGCCTCTTAGAGTATATTATTGTATGTAGGCAAGGTTTGAATTAAGTCCCAAAGAGAGATCTTAGCTAGATTATTACAAAGTTGCTCAACAATATCATAATATTTTCCCACATGTTGAAGAAGATGAGGTGCATGGGGAAGATAAGGTTGAGAAAATAGAATAGAAGTGGGGGTGGTTTATGTTTTTTTTGGTTGCTTTTTGTTTTGAGTGTTGTATGTGTGAGCAACTGCATGATAATGTGGTTGTTGCAACACATTTTGGTGTGTATAATTGTTTTGAGTGAGTTGTTTTGAAAAGTTTAAGACATGATAAGGATGCTTAGGCTGGTTTGAATCACCTCCAATAATGAGAACATGCTTATTTTATGGTTGAGGAACATGAGAACTTGGGGATAGATAATAAGTTTTGTTTTAGGACACATTGTGGGAGTAGTGAAGGGAAACATCTTGTGAAGGGTAATTTGGTAATGCCACAAAGTTTATGCAAGGAACACTGTTTGGTTGTTGTCCCCAAGGAAGAGCCAAGAAAGTTGGGTAGGATTTTTATCACTTTTTTTGTGAGGAACAATAATATTTATGGAAATGTAATTAATTACGTGATTTAGGGATAAATTGGCAATGTGTAATAGAATTTGGAGGTTTTAGGAAAGATTTTCATAAATAGGATCCAAATTTGAGCAAAGGATACAGAGCAAGATTTTGCATAGAAAACTGAGGTGAACTTGGCTAGACAAGGGTGAGGGCACCCTATTCTAGAAGTACAAAGATTTAATAATTTAGATATTGCATAGGGAGAGAAAATTCTATAGGTCCTTTCCTATGAAAATTTAGGTCTATGTTTGGTAGAGTTTAGGAAATCAATATGCCTTATTTTTATGATTAGAGGCACATGAAGGCATGAATGATGATTTTAAGCATTCAAAGGAGCTAATAGATGAAATAAACTTCACACATGAGTGCCCCCAAGAGGTAGGAGGTAGTAGAAAGTTGTGACAAAGCAGATATATCAATGAATAGTAAAATAATATGTTTAGGTTTATGGTTTTGCTAGGAACAAAGTGTTCTAAATGATTTATTTTTCTAAAGTATATACAAGATTTGTAAATTAAAATTCAATAAATTATATTTAAATCACTAAACAAGGAAAATAAAATCTAAAACTATGCAAATAAATCCAAATATTTTGCAATTGTGATCTAAATTTGAAATACTGAAGTGTTTAGAGTTTAATGAATAAGAAGTGCAAATGCTTCATTTTCAAAATTAAATAAATAATATGATAAAAAAGATATTTAAATAAACTAATTCTTGACCAGGTTACAAAATTTATGCTATATAAGTAAAAAAAATTGCAAGTGTAGGATATGTTCAGTTCACCAAAATGTTAAGTGGGAAATAGATCTAAATCCAACAGGTGAATTAACCTAGACCTAGATTTCTTCCTTTTGGAAGTAAAATTGTAACACAAGCCAACTAGGGTTTGATGATTGGCTAATAGCCTCAAGGGAGAGCCAATCTGCTAGGGTTTGGTTCCTTTATGTTGTAAAGAGGGTAGATTTGATGTATGCTTTAATTGACCTAATTGACATAAGCCCTAGATTTGAAAATACAATTTATTGCACATATGAAAACAAAAAATGATAGAAACAAGTACAAATATGGGAAACAAAGAGAGAGAGAAACTTGCGGATAAAATTTTGGCCTAAATTGTAGGGACAAGGGTGAGGGTGCCCTAGTCTAGGAATGAGGGTTTCTGAACACTTGAATTAAGATATGGAAGCTATAGGTTTTCTCTGCAATTTTTTGCAACTTGTTGTTGAGAAATTTTTTGAATCTGACTAGCACACATGGAAAGAGGGGAAAATGTTGTGTTGTATGAGAGTTTTCCTTGGTCAAACCCCATTTTTGGTGTTTCCACCTCCACAAACAATAAATGATGATGGTATAAATAACACGCCCTAGGTCAGGTAGAGGAAAGTAAACAATAAATGATTGTAATAAACAAATGACAATTGATAATGCTACCTTGTTTGAAGATTGAGGAGATTGACATTAATGATGCAATCTGGCAACATGAGCATGTTATGTACATAATGTATGATCCAATTTTTTCATTGATTTGAACATTGTTGTGGATCATTCTAGCATGATTTAGAAGTGTTTTTGAAGACTTTTCTACAAGACGAGTTGGTCCAAAAAATATAGCTACACAAAAATTTACCTAACTATCTAACTTGCCATTATAGTGGTTCAATACGTTAGTTTTTGGGTCCACACTCCACAAATAGAGTTATCACTCTAAAATTCTAGTAGCAACTTGGTAAACATAATATGCATCTAAATCCAAGATATTTTGTCTTTTGGTGAAGTATCCTGGAAGATATGAATGACAACGTTTGATCTTGTATATCACAGTTATTTCCTGAACAAAGTGTTTGTGTGGGAGATTCCACATTCCTTCATGGATGAATATTTTGTGTTGTGATGTTGAAGATTGGATTCCAGATGTCAATTGGGTAGGAATAGTAGATGCCATCATGTTTTGAGTTCCACGTGTAGCAAATTGGATGCATAAATGAAGGTTTTTGTGTTTAGGTCTTATTTGGGGCCGACCTAACATGTTTGATGTTTTGCGAAGGATGAGTAAGTAATTTTATCTTATGTAGGACCTACACTAGAAACATCTCAACCTATCTTCAGGAAATTTAAATCTTGAATTAAGGTGCAAAGGTTGGATAAAATGTTTTGAGGATGACAAGTTCAATTTTGTGTGTTACATCCAATTAGGTCGACCTAATTGATGTTACACTTGATGTGGATATATATAGTGAATTGATTTCAATGTTTTGAGAGAAGTAAGATGGGATGCAAGATATATAATGTGAATTTGATCAGAGCATAGATAAGTTATGAATGTTGAGATCAAAATTGTGCGAATACAGAGTAGAGAAGAGCATTGATCTAGATTAGTGCGAAGTTTGACATTGTACTTCATTGGATCCTGCATATTGTAGATGCATTTATATTAGTTCAAATAGGCTATAAGCGACCCCTTATTTATTCTAGCTTATTCTTTGTGGGTAGTGAGTCACTAGACAATGAGTCCACCTACAATGAGCATTTCTATAATATACTATATCCAAATATAATATATTGTGAGCTAACCCTCATTGTGGTTTTTCCCATTTTGAATTTTCCACATAAAAATCCTGGTATTCATGTGTTATGTGATGTTGTGGATGTTTCATGCTTTCATTCATTATTACAGTTGTATATGCAGTAATAATTGGATGGAAAATGTTTTAATGGTTTAATGGAATCCTAAGTCACCCCCCTCTCAATATTCTGAGTGTTCAACATACCTTAGGCATGAAACCCTTGTCGAAGTGATGTCACACCATGGGTTTCCACAGAGTTGATGATGGATGATTGAATTGCCTCGATGAATTTTAAGAGGTTAGTCCACAAAATACAGTAGATTGATGTAGCTAGCATGTAGATAAGAGATTGCATGTATCACATAATAATTGCATAATAGTGCATGATTGATCATAATGGTTCCTAGTTATTCAAATGAGAGAGACAACTTGTTTAAATATGCCTCCCAATTGATTTTCTTTGACATAGGTCAACCTAGCGTCATTTTACAACACTCAAGGCCAACAATAAAAATGATAATTATTAAAATATGACACCTTTGGTACTAGGGTGCCCTTTCCCAAGTGATTTTAACCCAAAATTATCAGTATGTTGGGGATTTTAATGTATTTTCTTAATATGGCCCCTAAATGAGCAAATATTAATATAATTAATTCTATAGGAAAAATAGGGTGTCAATATAGTGTGAAATTTTCAAGGGTGACAATTTACAATGCTACACAATATTAAATATTTATGTCCACAAGTCACCTTTACCATTGCTAGTGGAACCCATCATCCCTTATGAATGTAATACAAACAATTGTGAGAACAAATATTACAAAATATTTTCCCAATACACCCTAAGTGCCTAGGGACACTTTTGAAGGATGTTGGAACCAAACAATATGACATAGGATTTACAAGGTAGATGACACCTTAATCCTAATAGTTAAGTCATTCAATTATGCTCTCAAATGAAAGTTTAAGATTCATGCTTCTAAGCTGAATAATTAATTTTGGTTGATGAAGGAATTTTATTTTTTTGTAAGAGTTTGTAAATGGATAAATAAGGATATTAATCAAGGGTATCTTTTGGAGATGGTTAATTTTGAGTTGAAAGTATTATAAGGGTGTCCACATAGTATATAGTTATTGCACATAATGTATATGTTCTTCAAGCCATCCATGTTACACTTGATAGAGATTTCAAACTCACGTGCTTGTGTTGCTGGACAGTCTAATGATGGATAAAGTACAATATATTTAATTGGAGGCTAGAGGCATCAGAGGTAGGAGGTATTATATCATCTCAAGATAGATTCTCATTCAAAGATGATACATTGCATGAGAAGCAACATCAGTTTCATCTTGAGTCCATTCATGGAGCAAGGAGGGCATGACATTTTTTTTTGGTTTGTAGATAATTGAGTATTTCTTGATTTACAAATTTCGTGAGTGGTACTTACGGATAATTGAGTATGTCTCAATCCATAATTTTGTAGGTCTATGCTTGTGGATAATTGAGTTAGTCTCAATCCACAAATGAAGGAGTGTTACTATGGATAATTGAATTAGTCTTGATTCACAGTTGGTTGGTGGTTATGTTACTATGGATAATTGAGTGAGTCTCGATTCATAGTTGGTTGGTGTCTTTTCTTGTGGATAATAGAGTTTGTATTGATTCATAGGAGGAGTGGTGTACTTGTGGATGATGGAGTATGTCTTGATTCATAGGTATTTTGTAGGTTTAATAGTTAGGAGATCCATTGGTGTGTTTGTTTGGTGTTTCTTGGGTTAACAAGAAGAATTGGTGAAGATGCTTCATCAAAGTCTTCAAAAGGGATGGTGTGTTCAATCCTTGTAGTGTTCCACCATTTGTTCGGATTGATGTAATAAGAGGGAAATATTGGATTTATTACACTATAGTTAGTAAAGATTAGAATAAATAAATTAGCAAACAAATGTTAATTATAAATAAATAGCTAGTAGGTAATAGTAGGTAGATAATAAATAAATTAATAGTTATTTGTTATTTTTGGGATTTATTCTTGTAAGGAAAATTGGGGTGGTTATTCCCATGAAATGTAAGGCTATTAAAGCTAATGTATTGCAATATAAAGATCATCATGAAGATGTCATCAATATATTATTTTATGTCTTTTATATTTAGTTGTTCAATGGTTTAATCTGGTTTTATTTTTGTTTTTGAGTACTATTTTAATATCACCAACACTCTTTGAATGTGTACTTGGACACCTAGGGTTTAATTGGAGAAATAATTTGCACTATTTATTCTCTTTGATTCTTAGCATATGTTTTCATATGCATTCACGAAGGAGATGGGGACAAATGGTGGTAGTTATGATTGACTTTGTGGCCATTTAGTGGACTTTCTAATTCCTAGGCACTAGAGGAAGAAGCGGAGTATATCGTTAAGATAGATGTGATCCACATGAGCTAGGGGAATCCAACAT